>JAAEAF010006906.1:0-80617 GCA_011037195.1 Triatoma infestans
GATGTATGGTGTATTGGTTGATCGATTGATGTATCAATCGATATATTACATATATTAGATGATCGATTATTGTAAAGATGGTTGAGGTAGATTGTAACCTGGACAGTTGTGGTTGTTGTAAAATAAAGGTTGTTTTACCAAATTAAGAACTGTTTTCTTTAAAATATACACTTAGAAGTGATGTATGGTGTACTGGTTGATCGATTGATGTATCAATCGATATATTACATATATTAGATGATCGATTATTGTAAAGATGGTTGAGGTAGATTGTAACCTGGACAGTTGTGGTTGTTGTAAAATAAAGGTTGTTTTACCAAATTAAGAACTGTTTTCTTTAAAATAATACATTTAGAAGTGAATTAAAAAGTACTAATATAAAGCATTGTACTGAAATGTTTAGAAAATAAAAATTAAGCTAACCATTTTAGTAAATCCAATATTTAGTGTTCATAAATATATAAGTAAAGAACTTAAATAATAATGAGCAGTAGATAACCAAAAAAAAAATAATCTGGTATGTGGTTGGATGGATATATGTTCCCCCATAATAATAAAATGCAAAGAAACTAAAACATAGTAGCACTGGCATAAAGCGGATTCTGGCAGAAATTGAAATTGAAATTTGTTAACTGCTTGCTACCTGTATTTATTATACTGTATAAATTGTGAGACGCCCCTGCTGACGGTCCAAGACCATGCAGATAAGCGTCCTTATGCAATTAAGATAATATTGTCTCTTTTTTAAATTATTCTGATATAATTTCTTAATTATTTTTGTAGAGGTCAATGTTTGTTTTTTGTTTTTCATTGTAATTTACTTATTTTATTTCTTACTTATTTACACAATAATATGTAAACTTTAATGGAAAGATTACTGTAAAATTTTCTGTTTTTTTGGAACCTCGAAATCTTTATTTTGTTTATGAGAGAGAGAGACAAAGAGAGATTTATTTTGTATATTTTTTTAGTTAAATAAAGACTATTTCTTCTTCTTCTTCTAAAAATTACAAATATAAGAAAAAGTAAAAATTTCAACAGATAGCTACACAAATAAAATGTAGAAAACTCACAATGAAATTAGTGATACAAAATGGTACATTGATTCGTGATACTGGAATTGTTATTTCGTAAAGATGCATTGTTAATATTGATTAATTTATGTTTAGTAACAAAACTCCTTTTATGACCACTTCTACTGGAATTATATTCTCTGCATTCATATTTATAGTGTAATTATTGATTCGCAGCTATTGTCTGTTCATCAGACATACGCTGAACAATGATGTAATACTTAAAAATTGGATGATTGTTAGTGGTTGTGACTCATTTATCAAAGATACCTATTAGTTAAGTTGGATATGTTTGTGGACAAAATTGTGGCAACCTCCAATAGTTCTTAAATTCTTATAATAAATTTGGTATCCAGAATCAATAAATTTCGCCCTTGATTTTACTAGAGAGTTGAGATTGTCACTGGTATTGTCTGATATGCCGTTTAGAACATCATCAATTTTCTTCATTTAGACCAAAGACTTTTTTTTAATCCAAGTTGTATCGAAGGAACAGACTAATTGTTTTTGTTTGTTATAAACCATTATAAGTTATAACAATAAGTTACAGAAGCTATTAATAAAAATGAAAAATTCATTTGAAAAATAGTTATTCAACTGCAGTATTCTATGGAATTGAGAAGTTAGGCAGTGATTTATTAAAGAGTGAATTTAACAAAATGAAGATTGATATTAATAAAATTATTAACCACACTCTTAATTGATTTAACTAGATAGTCTATTTCGGCAATGCAGAATGTAACAAAAAAGAGATTTTCAAAATCGTTGAGATTTTTATTGGAAAATAACAAGATTACTTAGCCTACTAAGTGGACGTATGGAGTTGAGAGTGAGGTTAAATTTAGAAAATAAGCTGCTCGTGGAAAATGGAGTTATGAAAAGAAATATCAAGACAGTTGACTCTGAAATCCTTGCTAAGGAGAAGGTTAATGGAGAAGTCATATTTAAAATTTGCGGATTATAGGTTAAGTGGACTACACAAGAGCCAAACTAAGGATCTAGTGAATGCAGAATTCAAAAGTACTTAAGGAACATCAGTGAGAGCAGTTAGAGAAGTTTTGCATGGAGGACTGAAGTTCGAGAGTTCGGGTTCACGGATTATAGAGTTTGGAATAGATAAAGAGGCCCTTATTTTGGGCAATCGACTTTTTTGATAGGTCCACCTAGCATTTATATTTGCCTAAAGAGTAATTAGTGTTTAAAAACAAATATTCATAAGAGAGAAAAAAGGGTTTTAAGAAAGAATTGTTCTATTTTAATTTTATATTTTCAAAATATAATCTAAAATATGTCTTTTTCAAGCACTAATCTAAGTTGTTATTTATTCACTTTACTATATACACAGACGGCAAAAATAAACAAATAAATATGAACAATGTTTTATCATTTCAGACGAACTTTTCTGGTTAGTTGAAATTTGATGTTTGTAAACGCCCTTTCTAAATCTACCCTTTTCTACATTCTGTTTTACATTGAAAGCAAGGAAATTCTTGCTGTTCTGACTGACCAACAGGTGTTTCAGTTGGATAATTGAGAGCTGGTTTTTTTTTTCTCTCTCTTGTGTTTTTCCTCACTTCAATATCGTTGGTACTTTTATAGGCTGGCTTGTGGTCACATCTGTGTTTACCTATCCAGAGAAGTGTGTAATTAATTATTCCTGATAAATTTCAGAATAAAGCACTCATTACTTTGTTTATCTAAGCAAGGAGAAAATAAAAAAAAAAATGTTGATTTACATTTTTAATATAGATTTATATTTTTATTGCCTTTTACTCACTTTTAGAAAAACCTTAATTATATTCTACTTTTATTACTTTATAATTCATTATTATTACATCACTAATTATTACTATTATAACAGGCTCCTCCTACTCTACCGTATTCCTCCCAATCCAAGCTGGGGTTCTTCAAGGAAACTGTCCTCATACCTCTCCTATACATATTCTATAACACAGACATTCCTTCGCACCCAGGAACAATCCTTCATTCCTATGCAGACGACATCTGTGTCATCACTCCCAACCCAGATCCTGTCCATACATCCCGACTCCTCCAAACCCACATAAATTCCTTACATAACTGGTTAAAAAATTGGAAAATCAAAGTCAACCCTTCCAAATGAAAAACTATAAACTTTAGTCTCAAACGCGCCACTCATTCACCTATCCTTCTCCATGGGCCATAATCCGAACGGTAGACTAATTCGGTATAGACCAGTTTATACTAGAGATAGGAATTAAACAGAAGCTTTAAACTTCTTTCTAGAGCGCTTGTCCGACGTTCTAAACAAACTTGAAAACAAAAGTCTTATATATATCACAGTTATAAAACCTCTATGGATCTACGGATGCAAGGGGGTTTCGGGTTCACAAGCATTCCAATTCCTACCGTATCCTTCCAATCCTTCCAGGCCAAAGTCCTTCGGAAAATCACCATTGCTCCTTACAATGTCTTCATTCTAACCCTCCACACTGATATTATATTCCTTTTGTCCACCCATTATAAAAAATTTCATAATTCCACATCTGCTCATCCTCTTATCCTCTACTTCTCTGTAAATAAATTAAAATTACAAGAGAGTACTTCCACTGAGAGGAATCTCCCATCTTCTTTTTTATTGTAAGGCCATGTTAATCTCTCCTATATCCAACAGATTTGCATGTGAAACGATTATTGTAGTGAATATCTGGAAAGGGAAAGAAGAACAAACAAACAAAAACAGTAATTATAATCAGATGTCTCAAGAACAAAGAACATCCCCACCATCCTAAATTTATAATCCTAAAATATATAAGTACCATTAAGTTTTATGTACTGGACTAGTCTTGCTGAAGAATTCAGCGTGCCAATTTTCGTTCTAAATATACTTCACACCTCCCCCTCAAAAATCAGATACATCCCTCTCCAGTATATTTACATCTTAATGGTCATAGCGTTTCCTAGTTTACATAAATTCCATAAGAGGAAAGTATTTAAAATCTACAAATTTAGAAAAATATCTGTCAGCACACTCGCACCCCACAGAAATGCTTTCTCCCACCCCTGGGGTGCCTTGGTTGCTCTAAATGCTGAAATTCGATTCAAATTAGGTTCAAAGAAATTATATTGTACGGTGTTTTTGTCAATTACAGAAACCCATCATTAAGTATGTATAAGTATGCCCAACCTTGGCAGAAATTTAATGATAAAGCTTTTCTTAATGGCGTAAGCTCGGAATTACCTTTGATTTGTTAAATAAATAAAAAAATCGACACTGACAAAACAAGAAATTTTATATGAAGAGGAAAAAATCTGGTGTGAAACACTCACACAACTTTCTCTTACTCCAGTTCTCAAAATTATAACAAACAAATTTTATAGTTTTTGCCCCAAATTTAAGGACATTGGTCGAAAACTGAAAAAAACTATTCAGTAAAAGCGCACTTCCGGTTTACTGATTTCCTTCAAACTCGGAATTTTGGCCATCTATTTATTTCTAATTAATTTTATTCGGATGATAGAGTCGTATAATCAAGTATGATACCACTTTAGAGGAAGCTGTAACCTACCCCTCTCCTAAAAGTGCCCTTAAATGAATTTTTCCACAGAAATCTTTTATATAAAAGTTGTAGATCTTTGTATGTTGCAGTTTGTATGTGTAGTTTCAAGAAAATCGTCGGGGCCATTTTTGAGAAAATCGCGGAAAAGTGAAAAAATCATTTAGTAAAGTGTTAAAACAAAAGCACTTCCGGTTATCCGATTTTCCTCAAATTCGGAATTTCAACAACATATTTAATTCTAATTAACATTATTTAAATGTCCGAATTGTGTAATAAACTGAAATAGCACTTTAGAGGTTAACCTAACCCACCCCTCCCCCAAAACTGCCATTAAATGAATTTTCCCAGAGAAATGTTTCACATAAAAGCTGTAGCTCCTTGTATATGTAGTTGATGTATCAAGTTTAAAGAAAAATCGTTGGAGCCATTTTTGAGACAAACGCAAAAAAGTAAAAAAAAACAACTAGTAAAGTGGTACTTCCGGTTGAGGAATTTTGACAGGTAACGCACAGTCAGATCGCATGGTGATACCTAAACGGAATATCAAGTTTAAGCTTTCTACGGTTTTTCGTTTTTGAGCTATGCTGTTCACATACACACACACACACACACACAACACACACACACACACAGACCATTTGCTAAAAAACTACTTTTTTGGACTCAGGGGACCTCAAAACGGATATTTCCGGTGAAAACTCAATATCGAAAATTTGACACGATTACAATACTTCCTCTTACTAGGAGTAAGAGAAAGTAAAAATTATTAATCTTTAAAAAAAAAAAAACTTGGTTCTCTGTTGAAGCTATTGATTAATGAAAATAAAATAAATAATTATTTCTAACTTTTCTTTTTTATTTCAGGTTTATGACAAATATGTGGGCAATGTTCGCAGTAGTATTCTTGGCCATCTATACTGCCAATCTGGCTGCTTTCATGATTACTAGAGAAGAGTACCATGAGTTTTCTGGAATTGATGACAACCGAGTAAGTAAATTGAATGAAAACTTGTCTATCTAAAGGTTTATTCCACTTCATCTTTGCTTTACCTTGTTTGAAATAATTATTTGATTGTCTTTATGTCTATTGTTATTCAAATATTAATTAATGGAAAGGAAGTTTAAATTAATTTAGGATATTAAAATTATAATGAAAGAATTTCTACGTTGTTTATAAGAATTTCACCACATTGCACACTTAGATGAAAGTAATTTAGTTTTACCTAGCCCAATGGCGTTTTCTATCTTGTATTTATTAAATTTCTCTGCTAAACGTAAAACTTCTTCAGAGCATCCTAAACCAGGAAAAAAATATGTAAAAGGGTCAACATTTACAATCCAATACCCATTACTGGTTTTCTAAGCTGTTTTTATAGAAAAGCTGATATATTTTCAAAGTAAATAAATGCAGTGTGAGACAAATTTCACAGACTTCATTATAAAAATACACATTCTGGTGAGAAAGCAAAACTAATATCATTTTAAAAAAATGAAATATAAACAATTATTTCTAATAATTTTGTATAAGGATAAAACTGAATAATCTTTTCCGGATATATATCTTATTCTATACATATACCTACCTATAATGAAAATAAAATTCAATATTGTGTTTTGTTTAATTGAATTGTAGAAACTATCTTTGTTTATATTTTTATAACTGTCTTCTGAAGTTATTCTTTTTTCAAAACATTATCAGTTTTTAATTAATTTTAATATCAAAAGTGCCTTAATTAGTTAATTAGTAAAGTAAATTGAATGAAAACTTATGTATATCTAAAGGTAGATGCCTTAATTTTACTTAATTACAATTAATTTGTGTTCTTTTTTTAAGATAGCTTTCCCTAATGCCTATTGTCAATCCATTGAAGATATTTCTTCTTTCTCTTCCACCTCCACTGTCTTATGCCCACTTCCGTATCTTCTATATCCTTTAGCCACCAAAATTTTTAGTCGTCCTCTTGGCCTGGATGACCTTCATATACCTTTCTGGGGGCTCTATCCTCGCCCATTCGTATAGGTGACCCAACCAGAGTAATCTTCCCAATTTAATAGCTGCGACTGGATGTTCCTCTTTGTAGAGCTCTTTATTATTCGTTCTTTTTTCCGGTACGGTATATGCCACTTTCTACGACTGGACCATTAATGCCTTTCTTTCCCAGCAGTTCAGTTTTCGCTCAACATCAGCAGTCAACGCCCAAGACTTCAAACCGTAAATGACAATCGGTCTGAGTTTTATTCCGTATATACTGACTCTGGACTCTCTGGAGATATTCTTATTGCGGAGCATACTTCTTAATGCTCCTAAACATCTATTGCCGGCCATAATTCTACAGCTTATATTCAGGCTAACCTCATTTTTGGACGTGAGGATGTCTCCTAAATATTTGAATGATCCAAAACCGTGTTGCGCAACTTGCGTCCGCATCTTTTCGGGGATTATCACATTTTTATCTTCTTCTTTTTTATAATTGTTTTGCTATTTTTGGCAAGTTTCCTTTCTATAAAAATTTTACTTCTGATATAGATCTAACGATGGATATATTATGCCAAATGATGAATCGAAAGTTAATGATAAAGATAAGTCGCCCCATTTTTTTGAGACGCTAGGAGTAAACTACAAATCGGTGGGCCCAGAAGTGTCTGATTTAAAACTAAACCTTATCATATAACCATTAACGGATTTATCTACACATATATGTATATATAAAGCTTTAGGTTTAATTTCAGAGAATCATTTCTAATACAGACCTTTAGTAATTTTTATGCAAATAATAAATTATATGTGTTCATTAAATTTCGTTCAATATATTCCTAAACTTACAGCTAGCCCAACCCTACAGCCATAAGCCAATGTTTAAATTTGGTACTATCCCATGGAGCCACACAGATTCAACATTGAAAAAGTATTTCAAAGAAATGCATTCGTATATGAAAATATATAACAAATCAACAGTTACTTCAGGAGTGGAAGCTGTTATTAGTGGGTATGTAAACTTTTTGCCGCAATATGCTACTGTTGTTGGTCTACAAATCAATAATTTGTATCGACTGAAAAGAAATCGAAATTTATTACTATTATTATTAAAGAAGTAATTTTATTATTATTATAAAATACATTATTTGTAGAAATAGTTATTTATAGAAAAAATTTAATGTAATTAATCCATTTTGTAGAGAGTTGGATGCATTCATTTATGATGGTACCGTCCTTGATTATCTCGTGGCTCAAGATGAAGACTGTCGTCTTTTAACTGTCGGCTCTTGGTACGCCAAAACTGGATATGGGCTTGCGTTTACTAGAAATTCCAAATATCTGCCTATGTTCAACAAGAGGCTTTTGGACTTAAGGGAAAACGGTGAGTGCGCTAATATTGAAATTAAAGCGTTTAAATATTCTTGCATTATGTTTTAATAAATCGAATTCAGATTCGGATTATTTATTTCTGAAATATTTTTTAAACTGGTTTTCTCAACAATAAAGATGTATATTAACATGAAGAATCATTATTGGTATTGCTTCAGGTGACTTAGAAAGGTTGCGTAGATATTGGATGACTGGCACTTGTAAACCTGGTAAACAAGAGCATAAATCTTCTGACCCATTGGCTTTGGAACAATTCTTATCAGCTTTTTTGCTGTTGATGGCTGGAATATTATTAGCAGCAGTGTTGCTTCTATTAGAATATCTGTATTTTAGATATGTTAGAAAACATTTAGCTAAAACTGATCGAGGAGGATGTTGTGCTCTGGTTTCATTGGTGAGATCTCTTCTTTATCAATTTTATTTTGAACGTTTAGGTATACAATTGAATTACAATGATTTTCTTTTCAAGCTTTCAAGATTACAGTTTATTTAATGTTTATTACAGAGTATGGGAAAATCATTGACGTTTCGTGGAGCAGTTTATGAAGCTCAAGATATATTACGTCATCATCGCTGTCATGATCCCATTTGCGATACTCATCTGTGGAAGGTTAGGCGAGAACTAGATATGGCAAGATTAAGAATAAGACAATTAGAGAAAGAAATGGAATCACATGGCATTAAACCTCCTAACAGGTGAGTGGCTGTTTGAATAACTTACTTATTTTAAATTTTCTAGTAAGAATCCTCTTTTTAATTATTAAAGACATTAATTGAATAAAAAAGTATATTTGGATGTAGGGAAGTGTTATATTCTAAATATAAATATTTAAACCGAATTCTTTGAAGAAAATTTAATAAACCATAATCCTAATTACACAATGAGCTTAAAAAAAAGTGAATCTAATAATTATCAAATAAAATAATACATTTGATTTGATTAATAAAATGGAAACAACTTTACATTATAACTCTTTTTCAAATAATAAGCAGAGAGGGAGATATTAAATTGATTTTTTATTTAGTGCTCAATTTTATTATGTATTAAGTTTTCTATTTAATAATGATTTTCTTTTCATTCATTTATTAAATAATTAATTGTTAAATCGTTGCAGTTTTTTTCATCACTGAATTCTGTTATTGTTAGACTAGAAACAGTATTGCACTAGTTTAAAGATTAAGTTAAAGACATCCCAACCCATCCTAACAGATTTACTTATGGCACTTATGGCTGTTGGAAATATTAAAAATTACAAAAAAAAAAAAAATTAAAATAATGATTTATTTTTAAAAGTCATTTTATATTAAATAGAGGAATTAAAAGAAAAAGTGAACTAAAAACGTCTTTCTATCTTATTAGAAGAAACCATTCTAAATGATGCCGATAAATCATCCTTCACTAGTGTTTTACTTTCTGCTTGTAACATAAAAAAAAGAAAAAAAGTGTGAAACACTCACACGACTTTGTCTTACTGCAATTAATGCAACGATAAAACACAAATTTTCTTTAAAATAAAAATATTCATTTGTCAAAACAATATACTCATTTGTATAAACGTAGACATACTTCGAAGCGGTCTGGCTGTTTTACCTAGCAGCCATGACAGGTTATTTGATGAAATTATTACATTTTAGCCTAGAAGACAAATTACATTAGTAATAACTAGGGAACGGATTCGTATGCATTTACATATTTTTTTCTAGGCAATTTACAGACGTTTTTCAACTAGAAGTATTCATACTGACGCTTTTTAAGTTGTTTGAGTCTACTTTTATTTCACATATTTCCACATATTTGGATGTTATCGCATATTTATACATATTTGATCAAAATAAATAAATATTTCTACATATTTAATCAAAATATGTACATATTTTTTCATATTTTTCATTTTGGGCATATTTTCATAATTGGGAGGTGGTTGACAGGAACTGTGAACCACAGACTGTAGGGCTGTGAATCACAGTGGGTACAATGGTTATTGTAATTTACACAGAATGCTGCTAAACAGTGACGGGCACTTGTTAGTTCTTTGAAGTTGTCTGACGTTGTCTGTTCTTTCAGCTCGTTCGTTGAAGTGTCCAATTCACATCTCGAAGACGAAGTAGTAGCGATAAGGACTGCCAAGTCTTTATTCGAGAAACCTAATTTCATTCATTTCTGACAATTGCGTATTTCTTGCACAAGCCATTACCCAACTTGAGTCCCAAAGTGTTCGACTGACAGAAAACGTGTCCAACGTTAAAAAAGTCATCGAAAAGGTGGAAGGAATACCTGGGAGTAAGGGAGATCTGATCAGATCAAAACTGGTAGAAGTACTGAGCAAGAACAAAGGGTGGGAGACCATCTGCCAGATTTCTGATATTATCAATGGAACAGAAGCACCTCAGAACATCGTGTACCCTTTACAACCAACGAGATAACTTCTTTCAGCAAGGCACCTATAACATCTGTAGATGTTGAACGATCTTTTAGTCGCTACAAGTCCATCTTACGCCCAGATCGTCGTCACTTTACGTTCCAACATTTGAAATTTCATGTGGTTGCAAACAATTTCGAAGAGTGAAGTTTTCAAAATTGAAAATTTAACACATCTTTTTATAAATAGTAAAAACAAATTATTTTGTTCCTAATAAATTATTATAAATTGTAAAAATGTTCTTTTCTTGTATAAGTAATTATAACTTGTCCCAAAAAAAAAAAAATCCATTTTCATAAAAAAAAAATGTCCATTTTACTTAAATATTCCAGAAAATATTTTAAGAAAATCACATATTTTCCACATAATTGACGAAAATAAATGCATATTTTAATTAAATATTTGGCATTTTTAAATACTAAAAATCCGTTCCTTAGTAATAACATTTGAAATCTAATGTCACAGAGATGCCTCAGAAATCCCCAAAAATAAGTTTTTGGTAAAATATGTTTAAATCTGTTCTTTAGCATTTAAAGTTTAAAAAAATCGTACCGTTTTTTTTTTTTTTTGAAAAATTCCCAAAGAAATCATTTTTCTAAGTTTCGCAACTCCGATTATTTTCTTCAAATTTAAAATCCTGATATTGTACATGTCCTGAAATAGTTTTTTAAAGGAAATACTACTCCTTAGAACACAGCAAAAAATCAATTTTTTTTTTTTTTTTGGAAACATTTCAAATAAAAATTATACGTTTTTATGTATTTTTTAATTAGTTTGCAAAGTTTAAAGAAAATAATTTGAGCCGTAATCGAAAATATTGCAAAAATGAAAAAAAAAAATCATGCAGTAAAATCGCACTCTCGATTGACGGATTTAGACAAAGATCTTCACCTTAAAAGCCAAAATGGTACCTAAACTGATAACAAATGTTTTATTCATCCTCTCACGCACTCATTAGCTGAAAACATTTTTTTATCACTCAAGGACCTCAAGTGAAAACTCAGTCTCGAATATTTGCCACCATCTAATACTTTCTCTCACAGCACTAAGAGAAGGTAAAAAGAAATACAAAGTAAGCAAAAAACAATTGAAACAAAAATTCAATAAATAAGGTGATTCATTCATAAAGAAACTCTGGATTTTAATACTTTCTCTCACAACACTAAGAGAAGGTAAAAAGAAATACAAAGTTAGCAAAAAACAATTGAAACAAAAATTCAATAAGGTGATTCATTCATAAAGAAACTCTGGATTTTAAATCTTCTCTGGTTTCACTGCATTATCGACTTCAAGTCTAACAACTTAATCTTTAAACGAGACAATTTTTTGTATTTATTTATTTATTTTACTCTTATAATAACAGAAGTTATTTTAATAAGTAATAAATGTGGTAATTACTTAAAAGAATAGTTATGATTGGTTTTGATATAGCATTAATCTTCAAATTAATAAGAAAATAAAATATGAACATTTAATAGTTAAAACCACTAAAAAGAAACACTTCCCTTTACCAAACTTTGGACGCATTTTAAGGACTAAGAAAACATTTCCTTTCAAGGAATGCATAGAATGTACATTTGGAGGGTACATTTTTAACACCTAAGGGAGATTGTGCAATTTCAACAATTCTTCGATTATAAGAATATATATATATATTTTTTTTAATTAGAGAGACAATCAATTAAATAAAAATGCATTTTAACATTCTTAATCTTTTTCGAATCTCAAACTTCATCTCACCATTTTATCAGTATTATTCAATTCATCCCTCTACCGAAAGTTAATAAAATCGACTATACAATAATATTTAGTTGAAGGTAATAAAAGGAAGGACTAATATAAATATAAATAGCTAATATAAATAGCTAATAGAATACTTTCCAGTCAAATTTCTGATTAAACCCTTTTCTAGGGTCATCTTCTTCTTTATCTTCTAGTCCATCCGTCTTCTACCGTAAGTTGTAGATGTTTTTGGGTGTGAACTAGCGATAAATGAATCATTAGCTTTCGTTTGACTATTTATCCAAAAAAAAAAGAAGAAAATGTCCTTAAAAACAGACTTTTATATTCCAACGTGAAAAACATTTCTCTTATAAGAAATATATAATTTTTTCAAGGCTGTGGAAACACAGTTGTGAAAAAATATTTCCATTTATTGCAAAATGAACACTGGAAAAATTAACATTTTCACTTTGTTAAAAAAAATTGGCCTGCATTTGTTGTGAAGATCTTCATATTGCGTTAATATTGCCGGTGTAAATACTTGATTTTTTTAAAGAAAAGAGAAATGCTCTTATTATTTGTATTTTTTACAAACTGAAATTAAAAATATATAACCATTAATAAGGAAAATGCACGATCTTTCCCAAGTATATACAATCTAAGTACTTTATTATTTTTAATGACTAGTGATCTTTTTGTAATTTATTATTCTTTAAATTTGTGGACGTCCATTTTTTCTAATAGATGTGTCTGTAATACTGTCTATGCCACACTATCGTACCTCACAGTCACTATGTTTATCAGTTGCAGTTGTTTGACGCAAATTAATTCTAAATATTTTTATATATATATATTTACAATATGTCCTCCATTGCATGCATAAAAAGTATTATTATTTTCAATTTTTGTTGTATTTTTAGATTATTCCCTTTCATATTTTATTTTCTACATAAATTAACGTTTAGACTTAAAACAAGAATCACCGCAACAACATGACATAAATGGGTGACAGTAGAGAAATGTGTTATATATATTTTGTTTTTTTATTATTTTATTTGAACTTTATTAGTAATGTAGAATTTTTTTTTTTTTTAATGTTTTGTGTTTTTTTTATTTTTATTTTTAGTAGTTAGGCAGAGATTCTAGGATTTTGGTGGGTTTCTGATAATTTCAATGTAGGATTTGTTTAGCTTAATAGTTGCATTTTTTTCCGGCGTTGTTTTGAATGAGTTCTTATTAACCAGTCAAATTCTTTTAATTCAATTTATCTATGAATCTCCCTAACAACTGAGTATTATCATCTAAAAAAACATGCATTTCTCACCTTTTCATATTTACGCTTCCTAATTGTGTAATTTGGGCCGATTTTTACATTTAGGTTGTTTAAGTTTTCTTATGCTTTAGAATTATAGACTGTGAAAAAGTTTTTCATCTGTCTTCTTGTCACATTGTTACATAGGTAATCTCGTAATCACTGAACGACTTCATTGCACTTTTACCTACAATTCTCCACTTTTAAGTGCTCAGTTGGATAAAGATGGAAAATTTGTCCAAAAAAAAAAACAAAATATTGAATTGTTTCTTTGAAGAAAAACTTGAAGTCGAGTATTATATAAAATAATATCAGTGTCATTTTCAAAGCAGTTTCCGAGGAAATCAGAAAATATAAAAGTAGAAAAGATAATAAAAAAAAATGCTTTCACTTAGTAGCTCAGATTGCATATAGTTTTGAAGTATCCTGTTTTTAGTCAGTTTGATGGACGTCTTCAAGTGAAGTTGTTAAGGATGTATTTATAAAATGAATTTAGAAAAGACTATTACTCTGTTCACATCTTATTGTTCTGAACAGGATGTCACCTAAACTGAGATGGGTTGTTTATTATTATTATCTATATGCAAGTTCTGCACTTGCATAAATTATTTTATTTCATTTTTTATTTAAGACCAAGAAATATTGGCGAGATACTTTACATCATTACGGTAGAATTGGGAATATTGCTCACTCGTCTATTGTAAATGCATTGGAATTTTGAGATTTACTCCACAATAGCCTGCTTCAGTTTATGGTAATTCTTTTGTTGATAAAGTTGTCTTTGCGCAATCTGTGTTTTGAATTGTACTAGTTGAAGTTCTTACTCTACTCAAAACATTCTGAAACTGGACGTACGTATGAAACCAGTCGCTGTGTACAAATTGAATCAGGCTTATAAGGTAAAAATATCAGGTATTTGCAAGCACAGCGTTCCCTGCGACCTGTTAAGCTATAAAAAGGTTTTAATACCGTTTACTTTACTTTTTTTATTTTTATGTCCTTGGCTTCTTAAACAAAGGTCCTTCTCTAACAGGATTGTACTGAACTATGATATCAAGTAAACTTTATTCTAGCTCTAGTACTTAATCCAATAGAATAGTTTGGTTTATGTAACTTTCTTACAGAAAGTAAACCAAATTGTACTTACTTGGTACTTATAAACTAAATTTTATTAAATTCTGCAAATTTATTTTCTTCATGATAATTTGTTGCTTTACGATATTTCCAAAGTTATTGAATAATTGCAATTAGTTATAACATATTCATCTCTATATTAATCTTTAGAAAATATTTATATATTTTTTAAGATCAATTCTAGAATCTTTGCCTCGTAGTTATCATTCCTTTTTTTTTTAAAAAAACAAAAATTAATTATTGTCATTTGAAAAAATGAATCGACTGACAGACCTGGATGGAATATTGGAACATATTATTCATGCCAGAAAGAATTATAAATTAAATATCTTTTTGGAAAATTATTTTGGGTTTAATAATTTGGAAGTACAAGCTTAATTAAAATTGGTAGGGCAATTAAGAAGTAATTATTTTTTTGGTTGGAACAGTTCATTTACTTTACAATAATTAGAGGTTGGGGATGTAATAAATAGTAAGTTTAAAAGAATCAAAAAACCTCCCACATCTCGGTGATGTTAGTTAACATTGTTGTGGGATGTTGTTCGTTAAATGATGTTGTGGAGCAGAAAGAAGGCGAGAAGCTGTTGGTCTCAGTGTGCGGCTAATGAAGATTCACCCCCCACGTCACTACACACCAACCCACGGTAAGCATGTTTAAGCCTAATTTTTGTTTTGTTTTTTCCTTCTTGTTTATGTATAAAGCTTTAGCTAGGCTTCTCCTATTCTTCATTACTAGAAATATACTTCCTTCAATTTTTTTTTGGTTTTTAGCTTTGAAAGCATGGGCATGGATTATTTTAAATCCTTTCACCAACAACTTGATGCAATTTACATACTATGCACATAAAATATGTTTTTCAATTATACATTATGTTTCTATGTTAATGAATTTCTTCAATATAGATCTGAAATTTATTTAATCAGTAGACATATTATTGTTATCTATATGACCAAGTATAGATACTTCTATATGTATTTACTTAATATATGTATAATAATCAGTCATTTTATCATGTATTCATTTTAATCTGCTTTCATACAGAATTTCTTTCACCATTAACATAAGGAGTTGCTGCCTGATAGGAATATAACAACCACGGTGAAATCTTCATTAAAAAAAAAAACGAATAGAATAGACATGATTTTCTCTTAATGCAATTCTAAAATTTTAATTAATAAAGCGAAAACTAGGTGATGAAAATCGTGGATATTGAAAAGTCATTTTCAAATGATCTGGGTAATTATTAAAGTTCCTGCAGAACGCGCTAAAATTAATTTTCTCAAAAAAAAAAAAATCGAAATTTATTGGGCCCATTTTGGAGAAAAAATAGACATTATAACAATTAAATCAGAAGTTAATAACATCAGTTGACAGCATTAGATTTTTTCATAGCATATAGCATATATTTTGTCGGTTTTCGTGGGTAGCAGTTCAAACATGCTTATACATATATTTGCACAAGTTAATGTATTCCGAGGATGCTTATTGAAATACATACACTTGCAAAGATGAGATCATATTAAACGTTACGATCGAATCAGACTCGATTAGACCATTATTAAATTACTAATACAAAAAAGGCGCATCCTTAATGTTTATCGTTAACGCACAAGGCGGCAATATATTTGAGCACGAACGGGAAAATAACATTTTGGGAATGCTGTAAACATATTTCGTTTAATAGCAATAAGAAAATTGGACAAAATGTAGTTTGCTCCAGTTTAATTTTAAGTACTCATGTTTTTGTAGGGGAACGTTTTCCTTAGCTGCCTGTCTCCTCGGAATCAACACTGCCTCCTCGGATGTTTATGTTATTGTTACAATATTGTTAAGGTGATAAATGTAAATACCCTTTAAGTTTACAAAATATTAATTGTTATTAGACAACTAGTAAATTATTTAAGCCCGGGATCTTGCTTCCAGTCAGGATACTTATCTTACACAAAATTTACTGACTGGCAAATCTTGAACTCTTTCAGGTATAAACGGGTGTGTTTATTTAGTAAAATTTAGTGAATAGTAAAATTTATTCTATTAAGTATTTACGGTTGATTATTGAAAGGAATGGCTCATCAATAAAGAAATATATCGAAAAATCAGCAGTGGAAAGAGAGCTATTGGAATGCTGAATTCAGTTTCGTGGAGTAGCATTATTCTGAACCACACGAAAAGATAATTTATAACGGAATCAAGGAAAGTACATTGCTATATGGAGCAGAAACATGGACCCTATCTGAAGCTTATGGGCGCAGGCTCCCTGTAACTGAGATGGATTTTTGGAGGAGATCTGCTAGAATTTTGAAATTGGAAAGGAGGAATGAAGAAATAAGGGAAATGTTGCAAATCACAATGTTCTGGAGCGGATAGAGGAGAGAAGGTTATGCTGGTTTGGCGGCACGTATTTAGGATTGAAGGTGAAAGGGTAGCGAAGCAGATGATGGAATGGGAAGTGGACCGCAGGAGAAAGAAAGGGAGGCCCAGGAAAACTTGGTTAGATCTCCTGAAGGCTGAACCCCAATACTCCCTGTTAGATCTGTTAGGTCTCTCTCTGTTAGATCTCCTGAGGGCGTGGAAATGGAGTTTGTGCAGAGGATTCAATCGAAAGAGAGAGTTGGAGAGAAAAACTGAACGACATATGTTGAGGAAAGCCTCAGTATCGAGGAAACTCCTAAAAAAAAAAAGAAATATATAGTAGTTTTAATTCAAATTCATCCTTTTTTCAACACTTAAATACTTGTATGTATATGTCGCCATACAGGGTGTTGGGGAAGTCGAAATACATTGTATTCTCTCATCTTTGCAAATCACTCATTCTTAAAGAAATAAAGCAAAAATTGTCTCTCCGAAATTTGAATGTGTATTCCTAACAACAGTTCGTCGAGGGCTTCTCTTCTTAGAGATTACCTTGAAAAAGTATCAAAAGAAGTCCTTAGGGTCAATCCGAAGACTTCTATTGAATAACAGAAATAATTCCCTCTAAATTGCAAAAGCTGAATATATCCGAATCGGGCGAAATTAAGATTGTAGGATGAATCGAATTTTAACCTACATCTGCGATGTAGTAGTCTGTCCTGTTTGAACTTACATGCTCGGAAGTTACGTTGTCCAGGCTTTGAATATCCAACAGTTTCTTTATCCCCTCCACAAGTACTATAGGGAAATGCAATAGTCATCTATTCTGGGATTTTTTGTCTGCTCTTTATGAAAAATTAAATAATAATCTTCTCTTTCTGTAAAAAAGAACGGAGGCATGCATTGGTCTCAGTAAGAACAAGCTCATCATTCTTACGGGTTTCCTCACGGAGCACCTGAGAAGAGAACACCTGACGAAGGTTCTGCAGGGGGATGAAGGAAACTCCGGTGTGAACATCTCCTCACGGGCTGAGAATCACTCAGAGAAGATTTAGGGCATGGATAGTTACTAGGAAGATGAGGATAATATATCCTCTATCTCTAGAGCCCTCCAGAATATTGGGATTCCTTAGGAGAAGCTTAATCTGGTTGAGGTGTTTTAGGGGAGTTGTTCGCCTGCAGCATCTGAGAACTGCGGTTGGCCAGCCAGCGGCATTCAAGGGGCATGGTAAAATAGACCGTGGATATCGCTTGGGGTAAGCCCCTTCTTCCCCCCTCGACCCCCCTCCCAGCATGTCTAATTAACCCACACCAATCATGAATAAAAAAAGCACCTGATGATGATTGGTGTAAGTGACTTGCGGATTCTCCTCAACCCACGTTCGACAAATTGTCTAAATTGTTTGCATTGTTCCCTTACATTCTATCATTCAGCTCCTAAACATTCTACCATTCTATTCGTGGGCATTCTACCAATCAATTCCGAATTTTCTCTTTTCATTCGCTTTCGCTTTTTTTTCCATTCTAAAGGCTCGTTTTTCTTTCAGTTTCAATCTTGTTTTCAAGATCTAAATCTTAAACGAGAGACTATTTCTTAGGGAAAATAATAAAAAACTGTTTTTAAATCAAGAATGAATTGGTAAATTTTAAAATCCACCATCATAGAAACGATTGAACTAAACATAATTTATTTGCCATTCCTTTTCTTTTTTAACATATTTTAAAATATTGGAAAAAAAAGTTACAATGTGAATTTTTTTTTGTGTATGAAATTCTTAAATGATCTTAAATGGACTCGAACTCTTCGAACAGATAATAATCCGAAACAAACAAAACCTAAACTCTAAACATAAAATTCTTCGGCGCAAGTAAAAGAGTGAATGATAGATATACTGTCAACTTTATGTCAGAAAATTAGCATTGAGTTTATGAGCTTTCTATATAGTCAACATTGCAGGATTGTTATGGTTAGATTGGGTTGGGTTACTCAATCACATCACTATTGAGAAGGTGAGAATGAAGGTGATCATGTTCAATGTTCCCATGAAGGTCTAATTCAATGAGGCCTTGCAGCAAACAAACTAAGGCATTTTGCCGCGTCTTGAAACAACATCCTCATTTGCTTGTAAGTCCCTCGATGGTATCTTTTGCGTTCTGGCTCAAATGTATGCCCATCAATTGTCCAATGTAAGGCAATTCTCCATATTCGCTTCATTATCGCTAGTACTATTATACGAACGTTACATCATCAAATAATATTATTAGTATATTTCGAGACGTTTGCTTCTTTTTATTTTTATTTGTTGATGATTTGTGATTATAAACATAAATTATTATTTTATCATTTTTCCCACATCTTGTATATAAATATTAAAACATGTAAATATATTCCTATATTTTTTTAATAAGTCAATAATTTAAGTTTGTTAGTTGAATTAATTTGCCCAGTTATTTAGTTTATTTTGCATAATTTTTTATGTAGAACAATGTTCAATTTAACAATCACAAAATAATAACTATATAAAAACATTATTTTATTATTTATTA
Source organism: Triatoma infestans (assembly GCA_011037195.1). Classification (NCBI taxonomy): domain Eukaryota; kingdom Metazoa; phylum Arthropoda; class Insecta; order Hemiptera; family Reduviidae; genus Triatoma; species Triatoma infestans. The sequence continues at coordinate 19,468 of JAAEAF010006906.1, forward strand.
TTATTATTTTTATTATTATTTGTAATGCCTTCACCAGTACACGCCGCTCATTAAGATATTTAAACGAAAAATGTCTTTTCTCAGATATTATGAAATATTATAATATTTCTGTATAGTATTTCTTTAATTCAATATATGTATATTTTTGGAAGTTAATTTATTTTCATTGAATTGTTCTGTTTACAATAAACAATGCCGCTTATCATTTTCCAGCAGCTGCGCAACCGCATCAACTTCTACTACATCTGCCAAAGCTAAAAGCTCTGTTTCGCTAAAAACCATTATCTTTACTTCTCAAAGATAAAATATGTTATTCTTTAAATTATTTTTCATTAATTCGAATAATTATTAATGTATTTAGTGACCAATAATTTTTAATGTATATGTATATTTTGTTTGTTGCGTTTAGGTTGGCTTGTTATGATCGTTATATTACAAATTCTGAGATGCTCAGACCTAGAGACATGACCAGGAATCATATCACTACAACAGAGTTTGAAGGAAGGTTCTGCGCTTCAACTCCTCAACTATACAGGTTTTAATTATAAGTTTTCTAATATTTGTACTTTAACCAAATGTAATCTTAATATCACATCGCATTTATCATATCTCACAGACAATTATAATTATTCAGAGATTTTTCCGTAATAGTCTGGTTTAATTTGTGATCATTGCTTAGCTTCGGGAGGGAGGGGGCGCTCTTCACCAGTTATATCGATAAATAGTTAGATGATGGATAACAGCAGAGCGCAGAGTCAGGACACGTACTTCTTGTGCCTTCACATTGATGAATCAGTCTACCGCGGAAAAATCTCAATATTTTCTAAATCTTATATTAATAATAAATCTTTAAGTTTCAACATTTACGATTCCCCTAGGTAATAAAATATAACTAAGGGGTGTCATTAATAATTTAAAAATGATTAAACTTTTGTGTTTGGAACATATTAATGTAATACTTTTATTGATATAAGTCTTTTCTATCTCTTTCGAGGGAATAGTTAGCTCTATTGTATATGAATTCTTTATAAAATGTTACGAACAGATGAGTCCTCAGATAAATTTAAAACGTATGAAAGACTTAATAAGTCCCTGTGTCAAACTTTCTCTTTATAAAGGGCAGTTATAATAAATTAAATTTATTCACATCATGAATCGTATCTTCGTATACTAATTATCAAGGAATTTCTTGTTAGCTATTTTTGTATTTATATATAAGCTATAAATAATGATAGTAGATAATTCTCCCTCTGTATTAATCAATATCTCTTCAAAAATAGTAAATTAAATGCAGGCAACCAGTTGGAGAAGAAAACAATAAGATGAGATGGAGACATCACAAATTTTAAAATAAAATTAATAATAATAAAGGACCCTTGAAAACAAATAACTTCCTGGATATTATCCTCTGGTCAATCTGGGCAGATTTGATGTAATGTTGTGCCTTTGGTAGAATTAGGTGGATTTTAGTTTGTAAATGATAAGTTGAAAAAGTATTCTGTATAGGAAAGAAATCCTTCTCCAAACTGACTAGCCAAAGATCCACAATTACGTCAAATGACCTCAAATCTATAAATTAGATTTTGAACTTCACTGTCATCTAGCTATGGTTCAGAAATGTTTCTCTCTGATCATCACTGTACCACTTTTTCTTGGAAAAGAATTACAATTCTGGAGTAAGAGAAATTGTTGTATGGAATTTTTGAATTGCATTTGAGAGCATTGGAGGCCCAAAAGTGACTTTAGATAATAAAAAACTCCGAATAATAAAATGTAGTCTACCTTTACTAGAGTTTTAAAGGTTACACTTCCTTCGCTTTTTAGGTAAGTATGTAATAATTCTTTAACCGCAACAGCATAATAATGTAACAAATATTACATTAATAAAATCATGTTTAAAGAATACTTGGTATTCTAGAGAGTAAAAAAATATTTTAATCTCTAAAGATAAAATACAAGATGCCTTGCAATTGGAAAAAATTTTACAGACTTTTATTATCTCCCAGGGTACTGGTATTATTGGTTGCTTCTAAAACATACAATAATTAAAACGAATGACATACTGGCGTTAAGAATGAGAAGAACTAAATACATATTTTACCTATTAGAATATAATGCATTTTCAGGATGTACAATGGAAAGAGTTTACTTTTTAATTCTTTGGGGGGGAGGGGGGTTTAAAGTTGTTTTTTAACAGCTTGTAAGGGTGGTTGGTTATGTGGTAACATTGCATAGTACAAGTAAAGAAATCATTCTGATATTGGACAATATTCCGAAACCAGTCTTACCACAAAATGAAGCCCAGTAAAATAAATCTCTGATGATAATGGGTCATACCTAATATTGAATGATATGTTTCCTTTTTTTTTCTTTTAGTGGTAGGACGGAAATAGCGGAAATGGAGACTGTTCTGTGATACGTGGAGACAAGGGAGCGACGACTCCAACCAACGCTCAACTATAGGTTTCCGGTATGGTAGCGGTATCCAGCCGGTCCCCCTTCGCCCACTCCAGGTTTGATGGCTGAAGGCCAGTATCCTATTAGACAAGATGATGATAGGATAGGTAGAGACGGTGATGAGAACACAAGAAGAGATAATAATGTTGATATATGTACAACAGCTTTAATAACAACCGTACCAGCTCATCATCACACTAGCAATGATCTGCGAATGGGAACCGGTCTAATACGACAAACACCACCACCTCCAGATGTAACAAACAATTTTCCATCATTACCACATCATCATCCTCTGTACATATACTAAAACAATTATTTACATATAATATATAATGTATATAGTAATTAAACAATAGAAGATCCCCTCCAATCTTTTTTTTAAGAAAAGATAGACGTACCATCTCTTGTTTTTATTTTATTTTTATTTTTTATTTTTTTATTTCAACAGGAGATGTCATTTAAAAGAAAAAAAAAAAATGAATTGAAACCCCTAGCTTATACAGTTAAAGAATATTAATGAAAAAGATTATAATTATAATATGCATTCGCTCAAATTGTTAATATGTATGTGCCTATTTATAAGGAAAAATGTTTAAAAGCATTTACTTGTTTGAAAGTTATTTAAAATTGAAGTTTATGCAATTTTTATTTGTTTTTTTCTTATTTAATATTTAGATCGTTAAGAGAGAAATTTTTATACTAATTAAACAAAATAAATAAATAAACTTTGGGGAAAAGTGGACGTTTGAGATTTTTTTGAATAATCAAATTAAAAAAAATTAAAATTACAGCAAAATAGTTAAATAAAAGTTTTCTAATTTGTAGGTAACAAATTAATTGGTGTTTTCCTTTTTTTAAAACAAACAAAAATCGAATACAAAAAATATACGTAATATAATATTGATGGACATGGCCATGTATTATTTTTAAATGGTCCATGTTTCTATCTCTTCTATTTGCATTAATAGAAAAACTTAAAGTAATTACGAAAATGAGAGAATAATTTAATTAATAGAAAATATTAAAATCGATTGAAATAAACTACTTCGGAATTTTGTTTGTTAAATTCTTTTTTGGTAATATAGTATATTTTATTAGGAATAATATTATGAATAAGTGGGATTAATATTGTTGAAAAATAAAATTATGACATAAAAATAAGTATAATAAATTGATTAAAACAAAAACATAATAACATTGAGTCAGCTTTGATTATATTTTTATATTTCTTTTTCTTTTGAAACAATTTGTAAGTGGTTAATAAACTAGCCATTAATTTATTTTAAACATCTCAATTAGTTTTATAAAAACAAATTCTTTTCAGTATTTTTTTTGTTTCCACAAACATATTTAATTTATATTTCATATTTCAATTCTTTTAAATTTAAAATAATAACTCCTTAATATCATTAAAAACAAAACAAAAAAAAGACAAATAAAAATGGGTGTTTAAATAAAAAATTAAAATAAAATTTAAAAAAAAAACTAAAAGCTGCACGATCGTCCCGAAAAATGAATTTCACACTTAAAAAAAAAAAAAAATGAAAAAGAATTATCAAATGGTGCTCCTGAGAATTTATAATAAAAAATAGATATATATAATTTTCAGGGAAAAAATGTTTTTTTAAAAATAAAAGTGATGAAAGTCAAATTTTTTTCTCTTTATTCAAAATTTATATGGGGTGGGAAAAAAATATGACGTTCAATTCATATTTAGGTTTAAGTAATAAAAGAAAGAAGTATATATAAATACAAAATTATATTCACAATAAAACTATTTATTGTTGTGGTTGAGTATGTGCTCTGTGTTTTAATGTATGTATGATTATGTATGTTTGAGCATTTTGTATGAGAAAAATACAAGATCTTAGAAATACTCTTTATTCGTATCGTAACACTTCCTTTTTTTTTTAATTAACATTTCTAAAATATAACCTATTTGATACTACCAAAGTAACCCAAAATTATTTGATTATAATATATTTAATACTTAATAACAAGGAATATAATTATCCCTTCTTCGGCAAAAATTCTTTTAGTTAGTGATGTCTGTAATGTTTCAATTTAGATTTGAGAGGTGCAAAGTGCGGACAGTAGTCACTTTGCAGTATAACAATATTTGCAGTTAATGATTAAATAAACTACTGATATTTGATTTAAGAACCATCTTACTAGTAAAGATACAGAAATAATAATTCATTCCAAAATTCAGTATACCTGATTCCTCTGTCCATTTAGCAAAAAACTTTCTATTTGAACTTCCATAGTCATATAAATAAAATAATAGTATCACAACTGAGAACTGCCACAAGTATTTGAAAATATATGTTGAGGGAAAATTTATGATATTTAAAGATAGAAAATGTAATTATTGTGTATTTGAGGAAAAAGATAATGTTGTTCATTTTTTATTGGTCTACATTATTTAAGAGCCATTGAGACAGATTTATAAGTACTATTGTACTTGATTGAATTGATTTATAAGTTTGTATGTATTATTTCAGAGGATAACTCCATAAACAAGTAATTCTCATACTCAGACATTAATTGCACTGGACAGCTCAATGATTTATATTTATATATTATCAATTGTCTTTGCTCTAACATAATTATATTCTTGAATCTATGAAAGGTTTATATTTGTATTTACTTCACTCTAAACAATGGATAAAGTATTAAACTAAATAAATTAAAAATATATATAAGAAATGGAAAATATTCAAAAATATTTACTATTGAGAAATATGTTATAAACATGGCTTAAACACCATAGAGGGATGGGGCCCGCATTGTTTGCGTACATCAACTACTTCTTCAATCCCTAATATTGTGTAAGTGTTGGAAGGTTTGAAGTGGAGTTCGTATTGTTAGCCTGGAATACCCAAGATCCCTGTAGAAGTGGCTAGTAAACTTACCCTCTACACAGAAAACTTAACTTACAAATTAAAAAGTAATTAAGTATTAAATATTTATGTATACAAATTATTATAACTCAGTTATGTAAATATTGAAAACTAATTATCGGATTGTCGCAATATTCCCACTAGGAGTTTTGAAGTCGATTGGATACCAAATTTTGAAAACGTGGTGCACTTCATATCATAAATCTCAATAGGTCCTCCCTCCCAAGTGTCTCGTAATTACACTAAATGGCCTCCTAGGATGGTATGATAAACTTATGTTGTGAGTTGAGTAAAATCAACACCGATGCAGTAATACCCAATATGGCATATCGTTGGCAACCTGGGCAGAGCGCCGGTAGTTCACTGGATGTTGTATGCACACAAGAATTCAGTACTCAGGTTTTAGGAACATTTCCTCGTTATTCAGCACGCCAATTTCGGTGATGGTGAATTTTGTGAATTGAAGGCCATTAGTTTGTTCCTATGAGCTCTTTCATGAGATAATTGCAGCTTTTGGCTGATTTGCGAAATAACTATTGCTGCGCCAAAGGAAATAGTGATTGTTGTCGATGTGAGAGCGTTCCTGCTGGAGGGCTAAGATGCCGATAACTGAGTGCCTAATGCCTAATGAAATACTGTTGTTTAGCTTTCCTATATAACAGTTCATCACAAATGATGGCAAAAGTGTGCGGAAGACTTTCGCTGTTTCAGCCCCGTCTTATCGATTTGGTAAATTGGGTATTGAGGATGCCTTGCAAAGAATCCGTCGCTGTTGATGTGGAATAGTTTGGGGGCCAGATAGTTAGGGTGCACTTAATGCCCTATATGTGTTCATATTTTAAAAACTATTACTTGGTTTATCATGTTAATTTTTTCTTTTCACTATTTATTTTTAAAATAAACATGGCAAATATGTGTTTTAACGAAATTACTTTGATCTAAATAATTAAATGAATGAATGAGTATTTCTACAATCTTGTTATGTGTGTCCGACTATATATTTATGAATTATAAAGTGCATATTTAAATATAAGTGTGAAAAATATATAAAAATTATATGTGTATATGTAAATATGTTGTGTTTTTTGAGAGTTGTAGTAGATGAAAATAAAAGAAAATTTATCATTGTTATCAGTCTCATTATCGTATTTTTATAAACATTCATCATCATATCTCAAAATGAAGAAATATATATTATATATATAAATATATATATTATAAAGAAACATAAAATTATATAGCAGACAGTAACGTCCCAATACATACCAGAAACTATAAATAAAAGTGTTCGTTTATCCAAGGGTATGTATCTTTAAAAAAATATATTAGATTAATTAAAAAGAAAATTTAGATCAAATTGTACCAACCATATGTGATGATGAAATATTATTTAAACTTCTAAAAAAAATAAAGATACCTTGGATAAGCTTAAATGAATAATTAAATAAATTAAATTAAAATGTATGTGGTAAAAAATATACATATATTATTAAAAAAATCATTTGAAATTGTTTAAAATCGGTGTATGTATTAAAAAATATATGTTAAAATTATAGTAAATAAAAAAGTAATAATAAATTGATTATTTAAAAATATATTTAAATAAATTGAAAAAGCAACTTTATTGAGTGTTAATTATTAAAAGTTATATTAGTATTTTAGTAATAAGGGTATCACTCATGTTTTATATAATATATATATATATGTATAACTAATAATATATTGTGATATGTTAACATTAAGAAATATTAAAAATAAATAAAATTATTAAATGAAAATGAAAAATATTTCAAAATATTTTTTCTTTATTGCTGATGAATCAAAACGTAATTTATTTTTTCCTAAATCCATGCAGTAATTTTTGTCTTTTGTTAACTCTTTTATTTCACTAACTACAATGTTATCTGAGACCTCAGAATTATATAACTAAAAATTTGGCAATTATTATTTTCTGTAATTTTATCAAATGTGTGGATAATTATATATAAATTCAAGTTTTCTTTGCTTGAAAGTTATGTAGACTATTTTTTTTGTTCAGAATGTAGGGATTTGATTTTACTTTGATTGCTTAATCAACCACAATTAAAACACGGACACCTAATATTGAAAATGACTTATTGACTCAACATTGTGATTATATGTTATAAAATGGATGTTTGGTGACCGAATCTCAAAATCCATTTTACATCAAATACAGCAGTCGTTACGAACATCAAAACATTCTGACTATAAAATCAGAGTACATGACTGATATTTTTTTTAAACCTATGTTTCAGGTGTTTTAATAATGACTTATAATTATTCCATAAGCTACTTTGGCAATTCATGAGCTTTAATGATAATTATCTAATTTGTGTCGATTGTTTGTTTGTTCGTACGAGAAACTCGCCGATTTCGGCAAACACAACTTGGCGAAATTCGGCAAATTAATAGCCCTTGGTTAAGATAGAAATTTCATTTGACTTCTCCATAGAAAGTTTGTTTTAGACGGAGCTCTGAATATATATTTTATTCATAACTTAATATCAGTCATGTAATAAAGATAAAGAATTAAATTTATAAAGTTCCATACATTTTTATTTATATGGCTCCTCTCCAAAGAATAGAAAGAGAAAAATAAATTAAAGAAGTTGGTAGGGAAGGGAGATGCTCAGTGGTGCCAAGCGGAAGTCCTGGGTTCGAGTGCAGTAGTGTTTCCCATAGATTTTCTCTTCCCACGAGCCTCTACAGTTCACTGCCAGGTGATGAGCAGTGTTGTCTGTAGCAAAAGAACACAGTCCGGGGACCGGCACTGCACTAAGTAAGCTCCGGGCGCCAATTAGCAGAGTTAGACGCGCCTTAAATTATTAAAAAAAAAAGCTAGGGGAAAATAGAATGTCTATTTTCCTTCGCCATGCCTTCTTTGAACAATATAACTGCTCCCTTCACATGTTAATTCTTTTTTAGAATCTTTTCTTTACTTTCTTTTTATTCCCTCAAATTTATAATTTATTTAAAACAATACCTTCGGGTACCTTATAGATTATTATTTGAATAAATTAGGATCTGGATAGGCTTCCGCTTAGCGTTATACAGGCAGAAACCTAAATAACTAATGGGCTGACCTTTAATATTCTTGGTAAGTTTAACTGTTCGGCCTAATTTATCGTAACATACTTTTATACCTTACTTAAATAGTTCGACTCTCTTGTTTTATGTAAAGTTATTTTGTTCACAACAAAATTTTCAGCCTCTGATAATTGCGCAAAGTACTCATCTGCATTGGTATATTCATAAAAAATATTAATCATAACAATGGTTTCCAATTTGTTTCCTAAGGTTTTTTTTTTGTTTTTATTAGAATTATTTTACTAAAGGTATAATTCATCACTTTTCTGAACTTTTTTTATTTGCTAATAAAGTAGCCACTGAAGGATACTCAATAAATAAGTAATAAATGTAAAGTGTAAATACTAGAAGCATATATAGCTTTTAGCTTTAGCTCCAGATTTGGTTTCTGTTATTTTCAAAGCATTAAAATCTTGGACTTAAGGATGTTAAGTATGTTTCATTTTTATAATGCACGGATCATTCAGGCTTTACCTGAAGTACTAAGTGATCGCATAGGCAAAAACACTTTTATGCCTAGTAACTTAGTCTGCCGTTAACTTCTATTCACTTTTGTCCTCTTAACTTATGAGAAACAAACGAGATTATCCTAGATTGCCAAAATAAGAGGTCCACATTCCCACTAAAAACCCTATCCTAAATATCAATATAACTGCCTACATAAATAGAATTTTTCAATTTTAATTTAGAAAAAACAAAATGTCCGGTTTATCGTGGTTGAATGTATAAATATCTTAAGAGTTGATTCAATAAAAAAGGATAAATGCCTGACAATTGAAGTAACCGCTCACTCATGAATATTTTTTTCCCCATGTGTAGCTAGTTAAAATAATTAGTACCATCAAGGGCAAAAAATTCGACTCATTCGAATATTTTAATTCTGCTCGAAGATAATTATTTATTTTAAGCAATTATTCTTTGAGGGTTTTTTTATTTAAATCATTAAAAGACAGTCTTTTATATTTACAAATAGTGTTTTATTAATTTTGTTTAACTAAAAATTAAGTTTTAACAGTCTTTTATATTTACAAATAGTGTTTTATTAATTTTGTTTAACTAAAAATTAAGTTTTTAATCAAAATTTAAAGTCAGATTAGTTAACTTTGTGAAAAAATGTTAAAAGAAATAGTGAAATGTTCAGAAACTTCATATAATGGAGCCAATTCTTCTTTTGGAGGTATACTTAAAGCGGCTTGTCTACAGATCTAATTAGAAAAGTAAGATTTTAGAAGTATATACTGATTTCAAATATGTACTGAGTTTTAACAGTGATTGAAAGAAAACATCTATGTTAATTTTAATTTAAGTTGGGTTAATTATAGTCAGCCTTTACGCTTTAGTCTAGTGACAAGCGTATTCATCTTTAGTGCGAGAATTCAGGGTATATATTTATATATTATATTTATTTATCATAGTAATAATAGTAACCATAAAATTTAGTAATAGTCACCACAAAATATTAAAGCCACACGAAATAAAATGAAAGAAAAAGGCCAAAAATTCACTCCATGATTGTTTTTGTCGTTGTCGATGGGTGTTCAAATAAAATCACAATTTTCCGGACGCGATTCCATGCCCTGTTTATACGCCTCATAAAATTTCTAAAGGAAAAGAAGTATTATGAATGAAAGCCTTCATTAAATTCTCAGAGACTTTGAGGGGCCCTGTTACATGACTGTTAGTAGCTGGTCACCACAATTCACCACAACCACCACGCCATTAAGACTGTACCTAAGTCCTCTTGCTCTTGAGGCTATCAAAGTCTACCCCTTTGCCTAGATTTTATACAAGAAGAAACTCTGGAATCTCCTCTGAATCCTTACCACCGTATGATATGAAGGGCGTAAGATGGCTCTTGTTATAAGTAATAAGAATAAACCGGTTATCTCACATTATAAGCACTACCTTCAAAATCCTTTACATTCTCAAAATAAAATATCAAAGCACGCAAATTCTTTTGGCAGACATATCGAAGACAGATCCAACATGATTGACTCTCCCAAAATCTAACCTATCTTGTACATGATAAAAGTATTTCTGTATCCATTTCTTCCTAATGAATGATATCAGGCAGCATTTTGATACATTGACTTACAGCCCGTTCTCATGAACTAACTTAAACATTATCAACGTCATCTGGTGCTTAGCGCGCTTTTTCAGTATCGTATCTTTTTGGTTATTTCTATGTTGGCAAATAAAAGAATAGAAGAAAACTATGTTACATTAGGCATGTCATTGACTGACAAAAATATCCTGAAGCATACCAGAGGTGACGAAAATCCTTCCAAAAATAATTTATCCTAAACACTTCATTTCCTCTAGGTTTTAGTACAAATGCACATTTTCTCTCTCTTCTCTGTCCCTAAAAATAATAACTATAACCTACCCGAAAATACTTGGAAAATGTCTTGTGAGAACAATTATTTTGTTGATTTAACTAAACTGGATTACCATTCCTCAGCATATTCTTATTTTGTTAAAATTACTTTTTATATTTTTCCTTTTAACAAAAAACAAAATTATTCTTCATTCCATACTTAATGGATGAGTCTGAGAACATTATTAAATTTCTATTATATAAAAAAATATTATTAGATACTAGATAATATACCATCTTAGTATATTAGTGGGTTTAGTTATAGATAATAAAGATTCGCTCTTGTATTTTTTACTAATTGTTCAGGTATTTTTAATTCGCTAATGAGATTAAAAAAAGAAATTAAGTACTATTGTTACTATACCTACAAATGAAACTTTTCAGATACTTTATTTATTTAGTACTTAATTTTTTTTTTCTTTTTTTTTGAGTACATATTGTTTATATAATTGCTTATATAATAAACCAGGCAAGAATATTTTAATGTTTAAGCGAATTTTGTATTTTTTAATACAATTATTAATAAATTGGTTTATCTTCCAGGTAATTTATAGTAATATAAGATTAATTAAATTCATTTTGTATCTAATAGATTCAGTAATAATAATAATTTGTACACAATTGTTAAATCTGAACTTTATTATTGAGCGAATGTGTTCCGAAGTTTACATCGTAGAGTGAGATAATTGTTTTCTTAGTTTCATATTATTGTCGACACACCTACTGTTGACTTATTTATGACTTTTTTAAAATAAAATAGTGTTTTTTAATTAGATAAGTATTATTTGTGCAATGGTTATGCTTTTTTATATCATTTGAATTAAAACATTTTTATTGTTTGTTTTAACTTGAAAAAGTTCATTATTAAGATTTGTGCTTCATGTAAAGATTTTTTTGTTGCAATAACCTTTATATAAAAAGCATGGGAGATAAAAGTCTACTACTGTTAAGCTGTAATTATGTTTTTTTTTTAATATCGAGTTTAGGAAATTTTATATTATTTTAAACCATGAAAACAATTTAGTATTGGCATTTAAATGAATTAGTATTTTTCATAATTAGTTTTATTTTTTTAGTTATTTAAAATCACAAAATAATAAAATTTACATTACAATGATTGTAAAAGCATGTACATAAATAATGCCATTAATTATTAAAAAGAAAACTTTAATGTTAAAATAATTAATAATAATGAAATAAATCTTTTAATAAGAAATTATTGTAAATATTAAAAATAATAAAATTTAAATGTGAAAATTAAAGTAAATTAAAAATAAATACAATCAGATTTGTGTTATTCTTTGTCCACTTTGTTGTTTTCACAAACAGTAAAATGTCTTATCTTTAATTTCATTAAAAAATTACTCAAATTAGAAAAAAACTGCTGATTGCCTTTTATGGGAACTTATGCCAAATTAATATTAATAATAATAATAATAGCAAGAATGTATTTTCAAAATAAAAATTAAAAAATCTTAAATTAAGTCAGTCTGTTAATTTAGAATTTATGATTGCTTACAGTTTCACAGCTTTAATTTATATGGTAATGCTAAACGTTGTTTTTTGTTTATTTATTATATTGCAACACTTAAGATATGGATTGGTTATTTGAAGATCTCTTACATAACAACAAGAAGTCCCTAATAGTCTATAAAATAAAATTGGTTGAGATATTAATTTACAACAGTTTTGTATAGGATATTCCTCAGTTATCAAGAGGCTATTTGCTATTTACTGCATTTTGAAATTGTAAATAGATTCGGAGAATAATTAAAAATAACATGAAAAGTGGTTCGATTATGTAGGCTTCTTGCTGAAATGGCTTTTTACTAAAAAGATATCAAGGGCTGATAATCAAGGGAATATTGTTTTTAAAAAACTAAGAATAAAATAATTTACTTGAATGTAATCTAAAGTTATTATTCAGAATGAAACTTTCGCTTCAACCCTAGCTTCCTAGAACCGGATGAGAGTACAAATATATTGATTGGCACTTTCAATCCCTTCATTCTAGAACTAATAATGAAGTAAAACCTAGCATTACTCTAACAAGGCAATAGCTATATCTAATTTCTAAGTATATTGGTATTTCTCATAATCGTCACGAAGCTTTCCCTCGGTTTTCTGCATCGGGCAGGTTTGTTCTTCTATCTGCCTGCCAACTTTTTATACGTTTATTTTATCTAGGCTCCATTTAGGAATCTCTTTACAATTGACCAGCCAATTCCCATTAATCACTTTCTGCTTCTACCAAAACTTTGGTTTCTTTGACATATTCTCAAAAGCTCCATGCTAAATCAGTATTTTTATTATTTTTTACGTGGTATACTCTTACTGACGATAGATTTTGAGTAATTTTGATTTTCAAAGTAAATAAACTGAACTGTTGGTACAAAAGCCCATGAAGGTTAAGAGACTAGCGATTTTCCCTTTTTTCTGGCACGTCATCGTCCGTGATTCCCATCGGCGAGCTCCTGACAATCACACCAGGGCTCCAAGATGCTAGGTCAGTACCCCTTGAGCCCTCTCGGGAATCGAACACTGATAGCGCTCACAAAGCGAAACCAACTTAGCAGAAACTGAGTAGGTTCTTTTGGTATAAAGCTTTATTAATTTATCCTTAGCTAGTCACTAGGCACAAAATCCTATCTTTTGCAAGATCCTTACATCAGATATCTCTTTTTTGCACTATCCTTGAACATACGTGCTTGTAACACATAACCCACAGAAATGTATTGAGTTTTTTTTAAAAAAAAAAAGGATAGGAATTATTGATTTGACGAATAAAATTAATAATAATGATAATTAACAGTTTCAAAACCACTCATTTATAATGTATACATGATTTCCTTTACCACAGTTTCTAAGGCTAAGAAATACTATCATAAAAATAGTCCACGGCTGCCCCAGAAAAATAATCATATATCATATAAACATTTGTAAATAAACTTTTTATAAAACAAAAATAAATGAACCTCATCACTCATATTGAATTTTTGAATGCTAAATAATATAACAAACTTAGCTATTTCAACAGTATGCTACTTGTCAACTAACTTAATATATCTTAAAATAGAGAGAGAAAACGAAAGAATGTAATATTGTAACTGAATTATTTTCTATCAAATAATTTTCCCTTTACATAATAAATAATGAGAATCTAGCATTATAATAAACAAAATAACATTTTGATAAATAGAGTTCAGTGTTACAAACAATACCTCAGCAATTTTCTTAGGTTTGAATTTTTTATTTTAATAGAAAATAACGCATAATCCTTTTCACTTATATTACAAATAGAATCACAATATGTACATTTTAATTCTTCAGAAATAATTGCTTAAGCGATGAATTAGGGATAAAACAAAACAAAAATTAATAGTGAGGAAAGCCGTTGTAGCAAAAATTTGTAATTGCCAAATGTAACTTGTACCAGCTAGCTACTTTTTCAGAGGAGCTTTATGGTCGTTGATCAACTAATGACTTCTTGCAGGTTTTACAGTGTTAAAAAACTGTTTCCCTTTTCCAACTTTCAGTAGGTACACCGTAAAAAAAAAATATATATATATAATTCTAAGTTTAGTTTTTGATCGTTATGTTTCCGAGTAAATGCTTCGAAAAATTTAGACTGCTGCACTAAATTTCCTTGCACAATTCATTTATTGATTTATTAATTTAAGATTCTATGATCGCAGCTTTGGTTGATGAATGATAGTAAAATATGCCAAGTGCATGTTAACCGAATATATTTTAGAATTTTCTATATATTATTAACAAAAAGCAATTTTTCATGAATGGTACTATGGAAGATAAAATTTCAAACGATATTTTCTCTTATTCATTTATTAATTCAAATTTCTTGTTCATTTTTAGTAATTTACAATTAGTATAAACAGAATAATGAGATAATGTAATAGAGTATTTGTGATATTTTATCTCGGCAACTAAATTATTTGTACGACAGGGTGGTAACGAGGTTGTTTTAAGTAAGATGTAATACTGAAAAGGTAATAACATTATTATAACCAATTTTTTTTTAAATTCGTAAGCCAAAAAGGCGTTGTCGTCTCTATTCCTTTCCTGTTATAAGAATCTTAACAATCTCACTAACACTATAAAACTTACAAATGTATAACATTATATATTGTAGTACATATTGTTATTATTATTATTCACAGTAATTAAGAATGGATGATCATTCATATGTATGTCAATTTGTTTGACCCCACAGCCCCAGTTCGAAGATAATATGGCAGTATAGTTTTATGAAGTTTCAGCTTACTTTTGACATCAACTTATATTCAAATGGAGAAGTCTGATTTTGATGCTATTGTTTAAACCTAATTCTAATTTCAAACTTTTTTTACATATGTTTCACGTTATTTTATGTATTAAAAAAATATACAGAGAGAGTCCAAAATAGTAAAACAAGAAGTACTTTTAATTAAAACCGATGAAAATATTTTCTATAAACATATGCCTGAAATTATTCATTTACAGTAAGTAAATTTTTACTTTCTCGTACTCCTAGCAGAAAGGATAATTTATGGTATCATGTAGAATTGCCAAAATTAATTTTTACATGACATACATGTTTTCAGGTCCCCTCAGGACGAAAAATGTTTTTCTGTAAGTCTGCGTGTGTGAGACAATATCTCCAAAACGAAAAGTTGCAGGAAGCTTAAACTTGGTACCACTACCGCACCTAATAGATAGGTTTCGGTCAAAATACATCAACCGGAAGTGCAATTTTACCGAATGATTCAACTTTTTTCGCGATTTTCTCGAAAGTAGTTCCAACGATTTTCTTTTAAGTTCGTACGCTATCTGCACACACAAATGCCTAGCACTTTTTATTTGAAACATTTCTCCGGGAAAACTTATTTTTGGGGATTTCTGAGTGAAGAACAATATTAGGTTTTCTTCTTAAGATCCATACATGGTTCTACCATCTATATAATAGTGAAGTACTAAAGAAGCATTGTTAGAATTCCAATTTGAAGGAGTTCTTTGGAATTTTCTCGATAACGGCTATAGGGATTTTCTTTAAACTTGGAATGCTAACTGCACAGACATAAACCTATTACTTTTATCTGAAACATTTTTCTAGGAACATTCATTTTAAGAAGTTCTGGGGGGGACACATATCAGTTTTGTTCTAGAAGTAATATTTGAAAGTTATGATTTCTATCAAAAGCTTTAGAAACTTTCCCAATAGAGTACTTATCTTTTTTATATTAATGTAATGAAAAATTAAATTCCTTCACAGAAGGTAGATGGCAAATAATTTGTTAATATACAATTTCATCAATTGTTTAGCATTATAAATACTTTTACGACACAGACTCTACTGAGTAAGCTCTTCCAAATATTTAATATCTCATAATGGCATGCAGAAATCAACTTTCGTGCGAAAAAATATATAAATACAAACAAGAAAGAGGAGATAAAGTGACATGAAATTTATTATATCTATAAAACAATATTGCTTTTTTATCTAATTTTGTATACAAGGTAATTTACAATATATAAACTTATAATACTTACCTAATTGTATATCAAAAATATTTATCTAAACCCTTTGAAGTTGATAAATTCTGCGATAAACCCTTTGTTTTTATTAAATAAAAAAAATAAAATTTACTAAACAAACATTTTTATTAGTATATATATTATTTTTTCTCTAAACCTTTATTATTATTATTTTTGTTTTTTAAACAACACTGTGCAATACTCAATGTTGACGGAACAGTCAGGAAATTAAGAAATATGGTGAAATTAATGTCCTGTGAAATATTAATGATAGTTTTTATAAGGCTTTCGAAGAGAATGATTTCGACAGGAATTTTTTTTTCATTAAATTTTGAACAGGAAAAATTCGAGACGTTTTAAAACATTGAAGCAAATATGAATTTCTTCATTATACTTGTGGAAGAGGCAAACATTCATTTAAAGATAGAAAAATTCCAAAATAAAAAATTCTGCCATAGAGGTCAATTTAATTCTTAACAAGAAGAGCAACTTTGGGATATTATCAAAAGTCCATTTATAAATCATTATATTCATTAGAGTATTGTATAAAATTTTAATAAATGCAAAAAGACATTTTATCATAAACACTGGAAGCACCCTAAATTCAATTTAGGGATGTGTAAGTATATTTATTTTTCTGAATTTAATTACTGATTATTCTTCATAAAAAATATGTTGGAAGAATTGACTAAAAAACTAAAAGATGGATCAATGATACGTATATCAACAACTATTAACACATTCCTCTTAAAATTTTACACAACTTCAAAAATCCTTAAAAAATTCCCAATTAGGATTTGCAAAGTAATTCTTACATATTTTGTCTTCCAGTTTTCATAAACAATTGCTAAAACGTTCATTTTTCAACCAATATAAAATTGTTTGAAATTCTGTATTCGTCGCTAATCAAAATGCATTCCCGAATATATGATAATCCATGTTACCTGAAATAAATGAATCAAAATTAAAGTGGAGACCGATTAGAGTTAAAAACATAAATAAACATTTAAAAAACACATTGGACACTGCTAAGTTATGTATATGATAACAATAATATGTACTAATATCCTTTACGCCCATTTCACTTTCTGCTTTATTCATTTTACAATTCAAAATGAATGAATGTATGAAAACACAACAAATTTCTGAAACTTATAAGGTTGAATTACAAATATCAACCAAAGGTTCATCATGATCTAAAAATCTTGATAAGTTACTTTAAAGAGAATAGAGCAAACTTCTGGCAAGTTAAGAAGAGCAACCCTAAATAGCCTAAAATGGAAACTACTAGATATTTTGTGCCTCAAAAGTTTGGATAATTATGAATTATACAGCAAGATAACTGCTTCCCCTTTTCCCTACCATTTCTCCTATATTTCAGGCTATGATATTTATTCTATGCAGTTTTTGATATGAACGTTTTTCAGGCTGTTAGATGCTAACTAAAAACTACATCACTTTCTTACGAACGTTTCGATTAATTTTTACTTGTTCATATTCATCAGAGCTCAAAACTCTATCATGTCTATGATTTTTTGGCTTATGTTTCTTCCTTCGCTACTCTATACGATAACACATGCTGAAGAGTTTTATAATGAAAGTGAAATTCTATTCCTAAAAATTCATACATTATAAGTCAGTAGAGAAAACTGCGACCATTATGATCCAATATAACTTACAATTACCAAATTTACTGAGGATGGGGGTAGAGCACTTAAGAAAAGAAAAGGGAGACTAATCGGCAAAGGAAGAATCTTTTTCCTAATCAGATCTGGAACCTACCTAGCCATAGGGTTTTTAATAAGATTCCCTTTCAAAGAATAAGAGCACTTCTGCTTTATTTAAATTATCACTGGTTCATATTCAAAGACAAATTTGTTTTTTATATTATTCCACACTCTGTGAAAACTTAATCAATTAGTTTCATTAAGAATATTTCTTTACTTAAAACATTAAGAAGAGTAGAATCTATATATAAACAGTTTCATCAAAAGAGTAAATGAATAATAAACACTACTCTATGCTAATTACAATAATAAAATTACATAATTACCAAAAAACCTGCAAACGAAGTCATAAAGCCTTCTTTAGTGAGCTCCCAAGCTCCTCCATATTCTTCTTCATCAATACACTGGAAACTTGAAAAATATAAGTATACAAGACCAGCATTTACCATTGCAAACCTTGAAATTATAAATAAGAAATTATTTTGCATAAATCATTGTTATCTATAGATTATTCATCTTCCACAAATTAAACTCACAACAATAATGCCACGAATCCTTTAAGTGGAATTAAACCCCAAATTATTCCAACAATAATTCCTAGAGCCTGTCTTCCCCAGTAAATAACATCCAAAAATTCATCCTAGAAACGTAGTAAGTTGTGATAATGAAAACTAAAAAAATTAAAACAAAAAAATAACAAAACTCTTAAAAACCAACTTTATCATCCCACTTAGAATTAGAAGTTATGGCCCGTGTCCACGCTGAAGAAGTTTTAGCTGTTTTAGAAATTCCATTTTTGTCAGAAATTTTAGGAGACTTTGACATGTTAAAAAAAAAAAGGTATACACTATTACTCAGTTGAGTTACATCCCAAAGGGTCTTTACTAGGTGGAATTGAACTTAATGAAGGCAATTCAATTTAGGTTAAAACAGCACATACAGTGGCACACATTTGCTTAGCTGGGAGGTTACATTACAAACTAGGTACAGGTTACACTAGGTTGCAATATTGGAGCACAGTGATAGACAATACATGGGCAAAATATTTT
Source organism: Triatoma infestans (assembly GCA_011037195.1). NCBI lineage: Eukaryota > Metazoa > Arthropoda > Insecta > Hemiptera > Reduviidae > Triatoma > Triatoma infestans. Next base: position 38,624 of record JAAEAF010006906.1, read on the forward strand.
TCAAGAATTCTTAACAGAATTGGACGTTTTATTTCATGAAATTTTTATCAAATCTCTACCCTATTTTATTATGTCCTTGATAAATTAATAATTATTATTACGACCTAATTTATTATCTTATTATTATTATTATTATTATTATGGTGTTATTTTGTTGTTAATTAATTATATAAATATAAGAATATACGTATATTATAGAGCAAAGAATATTTGTCTTTAAATGGCAATGAAAGTATTTGGGTAGGCTACCTTAAAAAAGGTTTCCTACCACAGTAAGTGCTAATCCACGAGTGTTATGGTCTGGTAATGCCTTGTGTTATTGGTTTCTTCTTTTTTTTTTAATAACGTCCTTTTTATAAATAAATATATTGTGCTTTTCAATAAATAGTTAGCATTAAAATGGCGGAATATGTAGAGCAAAATATCGAAGCTATGATTCCTGAATTGGAACTCATGGAAAAAATGCAGTTATTTGATAAAAATGAAATTAGGTATTTTCATTTTCAGATATGTTTTTAAGAAATTGCGAGTTACACGGGGTCCAAGATGGCAGTCACTCATTTCTACTCAAATCTCCTTCGCAATACAAACAAACGATGTTTATTAAAAAAGAAATACTGTCACACTGTAAGTGAAATTCTTTATTTGCCGTGAGGTTATCAGGCTGTGACAAAAGGGCGTTGTTCTAAAAACCGTTGCCAAGAGGGTATGGTCCCAATTTAAAGCTTTTTTTTTAATTTAAGGCACGTCAACATCTATGGTCATTGGCGCCCGGAGCATTCTCAGTGCACTGCCGGCTCCTAGGCACTGTTCTCTCGTTATAGACAACCCTGTCCATAACCGGACAGTGAGCAGTAGAGGCTCCTAGAAGAGAAAATCTAAGGGCAGCACAGCCGGACTCGAACCCGGGTCTCCGCGTGGGAGTCCAGTGTGCTAACCATTGAGCTAATACCTTCCCTATTTAAAGCAATGAAATTCATAAAAGAATAAAATAATCAATGTTGTTTAAACCTTAAAAAGGGAAATTAAATAGAAGGGAATTAATAAGTTGGAAGGTGTCAGCCATGTTGAACAATGTATACTCAAAAAAAGTATCCTATTAAAGTTCGTAGAAATAACTTCTGTTAAATTTGACTTACCTTTTGGATTTTATATAGGGCAATTACAAAAAAGCGAAAAGAGTATGAGTACAAAATGCAAAGGGTCTCTAAGTGTAAAGAAGATATTATGCGATACATCCAATATGAAATGGATTTAATGAAACTAATCAGACAAAAAAGAGTGGTTTGTTTATTTCTTTTATTAAAGACAATCTGAATGGACGTGGTCATTCTTTTATAATTAGTTTCTGTTTATTTTTAGGAAAAAGGTTTAAATAGCAAAAAGAACAATGTTGATTATGCTATCGCAAATCATATAAACAAATTATTCAATCAAGCTATCCGAAGATTTCCTAGTGATGTGAGAATATGGTTATCCTATATTAAGTTTTGTAAACAAGTGGTAAGTGCACTTCTAAATTTTGTATAACTTGCTCTCCTTGTAAATAATTTGTGATTAAAAGTTACTTCTCTTACAGAGGTTTTATACTTGCGCCAGCCGGATCTTAGATCAGATGTTAGAATTGCATGGTTCAGCTAAACCAGAGCTTTACAAATTAGCCGCTCAATGGGAATTCGAAGAGTGCCAATGTGTTGAGAAGGCTAGGAAGTTTTTATTGAATGGATTACATATTCATAAAGATTCAAAACTTCTGTACAAAGAAGCTTTTAAACTTGAATTGAATTACGCCAATTTGATGAGAAAGGAACTAGGTGAAAAGAAATATTATAATAAGCGGTATATGTACTCTTTTCAAGATATTATTAACCATTTTAAAGGAGAAGAAGGTGGTAAATATTTTAAGAGCGAAAAGGAATTAGTTTAAAAAAGTGCATACTGTCTTTGTTAAAATTATGTCTGCTGAGTTACCGTTTATTGGAAACACAAACAGTGTCAGGCAGTTGCTTGTTTATCGTAAGCGTTAAAATGTCTTGGATACATTGAACTAACGATGGTATTGTTCGAACTTCATACCACTTCTTAGGTTTTAAATACATTAATATTCATACAACAACAAAATTGTGGTATTTTTCAGAATTATCAAAAATCTTAAAATAGTTTACACCTTTTGTAACCATTTTAATTACTTACCATTTAATTAATACTATTTTGATTAAGAATTAATACCATGTAACCATTTTAACTATTTGATACCACTGGTATCTAAATTAAACTAAATTTTACGGCCAAAAACAAAAATTCTGCAGGTAAGGATGAGAATCCAAATAATGATCCTCTATTAGAAGGCAAATTGGCAGAAGTTATGTATGAATCGGCGGTTAAAAAAATAACAGACATCAATTTTGTGGTGGAACTCCATTCTCTTACTAAAGAATATACATTTACCGAAAGTTTACAAGAGAAAATATTAAAGTAAGTGAAAATTAATAATAATAATAATTAAAAGAAATTAATAATTAAAGTGTAATTACTTCTGAAACAAAACATTTTAATCGGAAAATAACCGAAATTTATTTTACTCCAGCGATCTGAAGGAAAGATTTCCCAAAGATGAATTAACGTGGGACACATTAGCTAAAAGAGAGTTATATGCCAGCAGTAAAGTTAATGCTGATGATTCAACTCTCAGTCAAAAAGATAAGATAATGTAATTAAAGTTTATAGCATTAAATATCTAAGCATTGAATATCTTCATAATTTTGGTACAAGGTTTTTATTTTTGCTGTATAAAGGAATTGTGAAAAAGTTTATGAGGAAGCTTGTGAAACTATCCCAACCCAACGCATGTGGAATATGTTTCTCGATACAGTTGTCCAATTAAATCAAGATCAAACAGTATTACCGAACTATAAGAAGAATTTATTTCAGAGAGCATTTAAAGAAGCCCATAAAAGAGGCATGCTTGATGAAAAGTATTATCTCATATGGGTAATTAAATTTATAATAAATTTTGCCTGAATCAGTTAAGTTCAACGTTGGTTTTTATATTCCAAAGGTTTTTATTTATAGATTTTATATATAAAATTATTAATAATAATTTTCCCAAGGATTTTTATGAACAAAAAATATTGCCCTATTTTTATAGGTTGATCATTTAGAAGGCCCGAAATTGTATAATACGTTAAAGGATGGAACTAAACGATTACCACAGAGCGTCCGATTATGGGAAGCTAGACTTAAATTTCTTTTGTCAAAAGGAGAGGAAAAAGCAGGAGTTAAAGTGTTTAATGAAGCTTTAGCAACATTAGAGTCACATGAGCATGCCTTACCATTGTGGAAGTATATGCTGAAGTATTGGCAAATAACAAATCCATCAAAGGTATTTGTTCGAAATATTAGTATTCTTTAGTAATAAATACATTTTATTTAGCAATAAATTAAGGGTGTCTTAACCTATCAATATTTTTGCACAATAAAAATTCCTCAATACATACACACACTCGCCCAAAATTGTTTAATAATTTTGAACGCTCGTGGACCCCTCAGACGACTCATTATTATTGCGCAATATTTCGGTATAGATTTGCTTTTCACAATGATGTATGCAGAGCGCATTGTTTTATGCCACACAGTGGCATATATCTTATCACCCGTCGGAGACCCGGAATTTACAGCTATAATAGTTGCGCTATGTGCAGCATTCAAACAGAAGCTGAAGAAGAAAAAGAGGAGAATATGGGTAAATATGGAACTACCATTGTGCAGTTCAAATGAATTGAATGAATGAGATGAATTTCAAAAGCGTTCAAAATGGACATCGAAACTTGTTTCGTGAACTCAGTTTAGAGCCAACAGACAACCCAAATTTCCTGAAGATGAATGAAGAGGTATTCAGTCAGCTATTGGATACGGGAGTCCGGTTAATACAAAAGAAAGATACACCAATGAGGGCAGCCATTTTGCCAACCGACAGGCTGAATCTCACTCTGCACTACCTAGCAGACAGCTTCGAGGCTTAAAATTTTCATCGTTCACGTGCCTAACTCGCTGCTATGTGATCATGGTTAGAGATAAATACAAGTTGTCGAAGCCTTGAGCAGGCAAGCTCAAATAGTTCCTCAGTTGTGCCTTGGGGAAAACCATCTTTTTTCTTTTCTTATTTTTTGATTTTGTCTCAAGCTGTTGCCGGAGGGCAGGTGTGCTCTCTCACGGCACAATATATTGACGGGTCTTCAAAACATACCAAATCTTTTTGAAAAATATTGAGGGCCTTCAATATATTGAACAACTCCCTTTTATTGTCCGTATTTATCCTCATACAGTCAATATTATTGCACAAAAACATATTCTGCAAAAATAATGATATTGTGAGGTGCCGTTAATATTAAAATATTTTTTTAACGGTAAATTATAGTAATCCATTTGTTTTTTGATATCAAGCTTTCTTCTTTTTCACTCACTGGAAACATACCGACCACCCTTGGTGTCATATCGAGAAATTTTTATTGTGAAACATAAAGTCAATTTCGGTTTGAAGAACTGATTATTGATTATTATAGTGGCAGCAATAATTGTGTAATTCTAGGCTGAAAGTCTGTTTAAAGAAGGTATTGCGGCTGCTCCGGCAGTATCTACTCCTTTAAAACCCCTATATCTTGAGTGGCTGACAGTAAACCATGGAATTGTTGCTGCCCGTAAAGTGTATTCTACTTTAGCCAATATGCCACCTTATTGCTTGGAGATGCATTTTAAAATGGCTCAGTTAGAAGATATTCAACCTCAGCTAAGTCTTAAAAATATTAGAAAATGCCATATACTCACTACTCAGCAATTTGGTCAAACAAATACAGGTAAAAATTAATGTCTTTTAATATATATATTACAGTTGTTTCTTAATAACTAGAAAAGGTGAAAATCGATTGAAAAATTTTAATGTGCTTCTCCAATTTTTTTAATTCTATTTAGATGTTTGGATGGCATATGTCAAATTTGAACAGAAACATGGCGAACCAAAAAATGTGTCAGAAATTTATTCAAGAGCAATTAAAGTTCTCAAACCACATTTAGTTGATATCTTTGTCAGTGAATTTAGTCTTAGTAAAGCAGAATGTTTTACGACGCCAATGTACGTTGCATTTTTAATTTCTTTCATCTAATTTGTTTAGTTTATTAATGCTGAATTTTTCATCATTTCATTTAATTATTTCAGGCCGACAACTAAAATTGAAGTTGAAGAACCAATGGAAACATAAATAACTAATTTGTAGCGTGAAAAAAGTTGTATCGTTTGGTTGTTCCTGTAAATATTTAGAAAAAGAGCGTTAAAAATGTATGGTTCCATTTTAACAGATTAAAAATAATTTTATTTTAATAACAAATACATTCGCTCGGCAATGCCGGGAATAATTAGTCTTAATATTTCAAGAAACTTTTCTACTGACTTCTTAAAGATGCTTTGGCTATTTTAAATAATCCTTCTTAAAATTCAGTAGCTTGATTTATGGGTGTTATTTAAAGCTTTTAGTGAAAGTGAGCTTAACGACCTAAATTTTGAATTTTCGAGTATAACTAGCCTGAGAAGATTACTGAGATGATTGGAAAATATGACGTGACCAGTTTTTACATAATAATGATGGCAGGAGATAATTGGAGTGTCTCACATGGCCTTAGAACGAGTCACTAAAGTAGCCTTTGCTCGTCATGAAAAGTAAAGTTAGATTAAACCTTACATACGTTGCCATTTTTGTAGGAACAATCTCAAAACGAATAATCTTTGGTTATTAAAAGGGGAATATTGTATCCACTATCACAACTTGTAGGAGAATACTTGAGAATATAATGTTAAAAACGCGTTATTCTTATTTTTTCACTCATATTTCATGAAGATATTTTGTATTTCAACCTTCCATCCCACTGTCTATTCATAATAAAGCAGTGGTTATGTATTTTTTTAAATAAAAAATATAACATTTTTGTTTACACTCTGGTATGTTTTATTCCCTAAGCTCATTTAATTAATTAAAAAGTCATATGCATTTCCTTTACTTACATTAAAATAATTTGCACTGGTTGTAATGCACGAAAAAATAATTCAAGTGGATCTTCTAGATTCTAGAAGATACTATACTCTGTCTGACTAAGCGAAACTTATTCTTCTGCATCAGACTTTCTCTTGAGATAGTCCGTCTAAAGAGATACCAATTATAGGCTTGAGAGAAGCCACAAATAGTCGGCAAAGATCATATTTCGTAAAGATCCAGACGTTTGTACTATTAATAAATCGGAAGCCGATCATAATAAATTCATGTTTTATTGCTAATATTAATTATTTATTTACTCTTGAGTTTTCGCCGGAAATACACGTTTTGAGATCCCCTGAGTCCAAAAAAGTGGTTTTTAGAAAATGATCTGTGTGGATGTTGTGAAAAATAGCAGGAAGCTCAAATTTAATAATCCCTTTAACTACTTACTACCACCGCATCAGACCCGAAGATTTCGGGCAAAATCCATCAACCGGATGTGCCACTTTACTAATTTTTTTTTTTTTTTCAGTTTTTGTGTTTTACTCAAAAATGGTTCCAACGATTTATTTGAACTTATAATATTAACTTCACTTATAAAGAGCTACTACTATATGAAACATTTCACCGGGAAAATTCATTCAAGAGCACTTTACGAGGAGGAGTGGGTTGGCGTTTACCTCTAAATGCTATTAGAGTCATTACACAATTCTATCATCTAAATGATATTAATTATAATTAAATATGTTGTCGAAATCCCGAGTGTGAAGAAAATTCGATGACCGGAAGTGCGCTTTATTGAAAGTAGTTTGTAGTTTTCTGCTATTTTCTCTAAAACGGCTCCAACGATTTTCTTTAAACTTTAAACATCAATTACACGTATGCTACAACTTTTATTTGAAATATTTCTCTGGGTAAATTTATTTAAGGGCACTTTTGTGGGAGGGGGTTATGGTTTCCTCTAATGCGCTATTTCAGTTCAACAATATGCTATACAATTCTGTCAACTAAATAATATTAATTAGAATTATATAAGTTGCCAAAATTTCAGTATGAAGAAAATCGGTTGAGCGGAAGTGCGACTTTACTGAGTAGGTTTTTCAGGTTTTTGTGATTTTCTCCATTAAATGCCGACTGTTTTAAACATTAATAAGAACTGTAAGTGTGAAGAAAATTTACTATTTCACAAAAACAGAAAGTCGTGGTGTTTCACAACAGATTTTTTTTCATAAATCAAATTTTAGTTTGTTTTTTTTAAGTAGTCAACATCTGATATCATCAGCGCCCGAAGAGAGCCTTCTCATTGTACTGCCTGCTTCCAAACAGTGATGTTTGTCGCAGTCAACGCTGTCCTTCATCCGAGTGTACGCTGTAGAGACTCCTAGGGCGATAAAATCTAAACACAGCATTGCTCTGGACTTGAACCCATGACATCAGCGTTCCAAGTCCAGTACATTACCTTCCCTAAATTTAGTTTTATTAAGGTGCGGCTCTTGGTTTTATAGTAACAATATCAAGAATGATATTCATTATTTTCTTTCTATAATAGTATTTCAAAAAATGCATAAGAATTAAATTAATTTTGTGGATGTGTACAACAGAAATTGCATTACTGCGATTGAAGTAAATTTTGTAAAATACTGATGCAAAATATTGCTGGGTTTAAAACTAGAAAATATCAGATATTTCCCTTTTACCACTTGTATTATTAATGACGGCTTCTAGCATTCGCTTATCATCAATAAATGATAATAAATTGACTCTTCAACGTAAAAACAAGGCAATCTGCAATGAAAACATCTCCTAGTTATTAGTTATTGCATTTTATTTATCACTAATTTATTTACAAAGATTGAAGACTACATATTCACGAACGGCACTGCATATCATTGCTTTGTTTTGCAAACATAATTTTCTTTAGTCAAAAACCATAAAAAATTCTATGTTCATCAATTTACTAGAATCACACCACTCTTGGTCGTTCTTATTTTGCAAATTTATGTGAGCACTATCAAGAAATTAATTTTAATGTATGTAAATCGGACAGCAACCTTTTGATATATAACGCGTTTAGGTGTCAAAAGTTTAGTAATAAAAAGAAAGTAAAAGTATTGACTTTGTGGTATTACATACAAATGCAGTACCGTATTGGTATGGTATTATTTAGTTATCAATGGTGTGCTAGCTACATACCTTAAATTTCTAAAAGCCGGCCCTAATTTTCGGCATACTTTCATGTAGTTTCTGTACAATGTACGATTTCACAACTGCTAGGATATAAGAGATCTAAACATTTAAAAAATTCGGAGTTTGAAGAAAATTTGTCAATCAGAGCTGTTTAGATAATATAAACTATTTGCTCTATAAAAAGAGTTGTTTACTTTTTTATTTTTCTTTTGCTCTAAAAAAAAAATTATATTCATGACAAATTTTCGAAATTGTATTTTCAGTGGAAACATATGTTTTGAGGTCCCCTCGAGCATAAAAAATGTTTTGTTTTTTTTAGATGCTAATTGAGTGACTTTTCGAGTGGGTTTTTGTGCAAACAAATTTGTGTGCTTATTTTATATGCGAGGACCTGAAGTAAGCAATTCATTATTGAAAGTTTTTTATTAAAATGTGCATCTCACGGGTAGTTCCCGAAACTTATAACTACGAATTAACATCTTATGAAGATGAAGGAAGCAACAGAAATCTGGAATCGTTCTTCAGAGAATGGGAACAGACTAAAAGATGCAAGAAAATCTCCCAATCAAACATAAAATTAAATTCATCTGTAAATATACAGATGGCCCAGACAATACCACACTATATATTAAACAAACAACAACTTTATCATAATTCCAGTTCCAACAATACAGAATGCCAAAATATTTCAAATGATATAAAATCTAGCCTACCACCTCCAATCAAAATAGCCAAAATAACAGATTTCAAATCATAACGACATTAATCATTAATCAATCATTAACGACAAGTTTAGGAGCAAATAATTTCACGATAAATGCCAAAACTCTGATACGATTAACACCAAAACTCTAGATATATACAGAGCTACCGTAAAATACCTTAAAGATATTAACTTTGAATTTCGACGACAAACCGTATAGAATTGTTATAAGACATTTCCATCACAGTATTCCAACAGATATGATATCTAAAGAAATGCACAAATTAGATACCAAGCATAGCCAAATGTTTTACAATCCGGAACCAAGAAACCGGAACCCCTATTCTTTGTAGATCTTGCGCCCTGCCCTAAGAATCACCAATATTTCAGGTAACCAAACTTCTAAATACCATAATAAAAGTTGAGGAGCTAATAAAAGGAAAGATATTCCAAAATGCCAGCCATGCCAAAATTACGGACACACGAAGGTTTACTGCAATCATCCTCATAGATGTGTTCTTTGTGTGGTGAGGAAAATACCTCGAGTAGTTGCCTAAAGTCCCAAGAAACATCGCCCACTTGCATTCTCTGTGGTGAACCACATCCTGCCAACTTTCGAGGATGTAAGGTCCTCAGAGAACTTCAAAGGAGAAGGCAAGCATTCAGAAGCGATTTGGCACAAGGATAACCCAACAGCTGCACAAGAAGTTCATTACTGTACAGCTCGGAAAAAAGTCAGAAACCATGTCCAGATGGAGGTAAGGTTCTTCTCTCTCACTTCCTTTGATGTCTCCAACTCAAAATTCGCACCCACACAACAACCTCACATTCAAGCACCAACACGCTTTAATCATGTACCAACTTACTCCCAAATTGCATCAGCCTGTAACCCTTCACTATCTTTAGCTCATCAAAGCATCACTCTCACTTCTCATTTTTCAACGAGTTCAACAACACTATCACGCCTCTTCCTACACTTCTAACGACTGTTCTTCTACAGGAACTACTTGAACAAAAGCGACACAATGGCGGACAACTCAATAATAATTCTATTGTGGAACTGCAAAGGCATCTTCTTGCACAGAAACGAACTTGAGACAGTATTTAACGAAAAACGAATAGGCATAGCCCTCCTGACAGAAACACATCTGACTCCACGGACTGACTTGGACATATGTAATTATTCAACAACACTCAGGACTGATCACCCAGGTGATCTTCTCACGGGGGTTCAGCAATCCTAATCAGAAACAAATTAAAATTCTTTCCCTTGTAACAGTGTACAGAAGACTACTTACAGGCCACTTCCATTATCGTGGAATGCCAGCCAAAACCAAAAGCCACCTCATCGTTTACTGCCCGCCAAACAAAGTCATTGATTACAATAAATCAATCTCTAGATAATAAATTTATAGCCAGAGGCGATTCTAGTTCTAAACATCCTGTGTTCGGGGGCAGAGTGAGCAACCCAAGCGGAATCCATCTTCTACGAGAAGTCCTAGATAATAATTATGAAATCATAAGCCCAAATGAAGCAACATCAAGGAAGAAACTACCCGATCTCCTAGACTTTTTTGTTACTTCCAACATTACACAGACGAACACACGTACTCTATCGACTTATCTATTATCAGACCACTCTCCGTCTTAGTAACCATACACATTGCCCCACTCAGACACCTTCACCTTGTACTTCTAACTACTGGCAGAGTAAACTGGCAAAAGTTTACACGAATACTAGACTGTAATATCAATCTAAAAGAACAAATCAAAACAACCTATCAATTAGATCATGCCGTAGGTGAATTTACCAAAACGCCGCCTGGTCTTTCTTAACTTCTATTACACAAACAAATACTACAACTGACTACTTACCAGAGCAAATCCGAAAACTAATTACACTAAAACGACGGGCTTGAAGACAATGGCAAACCTACCGATTCCCATCCAACAAGACTAAATTCATTCACCTGAACTCCTTATTAAAACAAGAACTGACCAACTACAAAATACTAAAATTTCGGAACTACTTAAACACACTAGTGACAGATGACAAATCACTCTGGTAGGCTACCAGCATAGAATATTAAATTAAATTAAAAAATAAATATTAAAAAATATTAAATTATCCATCCCTTCCAGCTCTAATTCGGCAAGATAATGGCAGCTGGGCTAAATGAGGCAAAGAAAGGACTCAAACGTTAGCTACAATATTTGAACCTCACCATGATGTGCAAGACCAAAATCATTTACCTGAAATCAGTCAGAATCTTGATATTCCCTTACAACTTATCTCTACCGCCTAAACATTTCATTCCATCTAAGCTAAAATTCACTATCCATAAACTTCCTCTTCGAAAATCTCCATGCTTCGACCTTATCACTTCAAAAATATCACATCTACCACACAAAACTATAATTTATCTGACTTATCTTTAAAATACAATGGTACGTCTCGCTTACTTCCCAGTAGACGGAAATTTGCTGCAATCATCTGTTTCATAAACCGGGAAACCTAAACATTTAACATCATCATACCGCCCAATTAGTCTTCTTTCCCTTCTTGGCAAACTGTTTGATACCCCTAAAACAACTCAATCGTATCATTCAATATTCCTAGACACTCCAGATCACCAGTTTGGCTTCCACAAAAACCATTCCACTGTACCTCAATGTCACAGACTAACTGACGAAATAGCTTCTACTCTAGAAAACGGATAATACTATTCTGCAGCTTTTTTGGATGTGGCAAAAGCTTTCGATAAGGTGTGGCATTCAGGACTTTTATAAACAAAACTATTTCTTCTTTTTTCTTACTACTTAATCTTACAGTCTTACTTAACTGACAGATATTTTTGCGTGAAAAAGAAGACAGTTAGGTCTGACATCTATCCCATAAAGGCTGGTGTTCCACAAGGAAGTATTCTGGGACCCATTTATAACTCTCTCTGTACACACAACATAACTCTTTCACAAAAAAACTCTAACGGCTACCTTTGCAGGTGCACTACCATCCTTTCATGACATGCCAACCACATTACAGCTACCATTCACTTATAAATCTTGACGACATTCAACAATGGGGCAACAAATCGAGATTCAAAACTAACTGTCTAAAATCTACCCACATGACATTCACACTGCCTAAACGTACATGCGCCCAACAGAGGCAGACACAATCACATCCAAATACAAAAACATTCACGAAACACTATCACAACAACAGGGCCCGCTCTAGGGGCGGACAACCCGGAGATTTGTCCGGAGCGCCATTTAGGCTGAAAGTGTGGGAAACCATACTTGGGAATGAGGTTCCTGGGCCACCGCAGAAAGTCTCTGGGCGTATAAAGGTATCCTTCGAGGTATATTATATTAATAAAATATTGATTTTAAAAGGTGCCATTTAAATGGGGAAGGTATTATGCATAAATCACGTTACTGGAAAAGTCTTATTACAATGTAACTATATTTTTCTTTAAAGAATTGTGGTAAATAATTAAATTTTCTTACTGATCCCAAACTTCTGATTGGTAGTGTATGTATATGAAGGGGCGGCAATTTGTCTTTTTCGTCGGGGCGATGTAACCACTAGAGCGAGCGCTGCAACTAGCCATAGAAGTGCAAAGGCTTGACATTGCAAACAAAGTAAGAACAAAACCAGTTAATTAATTCAATTTGCCAGAATTTACTTTTTGGATTGCACAGATGGCAAAATCCATCCGATAGTGCAATTTACTGAATTTTTTTTTTCACTTTTTCGTGATTTTCTCGAAATTGGCTGCAACGATTTTCTTTAAACGTTGAATACTATCTACACATAAATTCTTAACACTTTTATTTGCCACATTTTTCTAGGGTAACAATAGCAATATGCTCTTCTCTAAAGTATCACTAAAATAACTGATGACTGATGAAGTCCCGAAAATAAAACTTTTGAGACAAACAAATAATGCTAAAAATAAGATTCAAATAAAGTTTGTACAAGAAAAAATTATGTTCCTAATCAAAATGATGCTCTGTTGACAAAGTCTGCATTTTCCCTTATAGTCTAGATTTGACATCCCTAAATTTATTTAGTCTACTGCCGCGATTTAGGAAAAAGAAATCTGGTATAAAACAATCACCCTTCATTCCTTTATTGAATAATTCATTTGCAAATAAACGGTTAGTGGACATGTATTACAGATAATTAAAGAAGGTGAGGATTAGAATATTTACCTAAATAAGATTGCATTGTATAATAGCAAGCTCTCCATCAATCCAGTAGCAATGCTTGTGACGACAATTTGCAGGACAATTTAAGTCTCGGGATAGAACACCCTTCACAATTAGTTGGAATAATATTTTAAATCGGTATTAAACATAATAAATACATGTAACTTAAGAAGACCGAAAATACTTAATTAATTGTAGAGTCACAATTAGCCCCCTTTAACAAATAATTGAATAAATAATAAAATACATAAAAAAGATAGAGCTAAGGAAGAAATATAAAATTTTTCTTTTTACCAACTGCTTTAAGAATGTAATTGTTGTAGATAAAATTTATACTAAAAATCAGGACTGTATTCTTATAGAACAAACAAAAAAAATTCAGATTTTACAATTTAGTTGAAAAAAAAGAAGAAAAATAGTTAAAAACGAATAAAATTAACGTTTCTGAATTCACCGCCAGGTAACAGCACTTACTTAACCTAGAATTTGTAGTAGTTCAAATAATTGCCGCTAGAAAGCATAAGCTTCTAGATATAAGACTTGTAGTTCCAAAATTTGCCACCCGATCACAGCGCTATCCTCTGATGTAAAAAATTTGTCTATAGTTTAAATTGCGCCTATGAGAAGGGACGGGAAGTGGTAGCGTAATGGACTCGCGAAAACAATCTTTGGAAGTAGCGACACCTAGTGACAAACTATATAACCATAAATAAAATTGATTTCTCAGTAGGTGTTGTTATCTGGTGGCCATATTTGTAACTAAAAATATACCAATTTTAATTAGTTACTTTAATTATTAGAAAACAAAAAAAAATCTGGTGTGAAACACTCATACAAGTTTCTCTTACTCCAGTTTTCAAAATTATAATCGACAAACTTCCTAGTTAGAAAACCAAATTTAATAATTTGGTGTTTTTATGGAGAAAATCACAGAGATTGAAAAAATTACATAGGTGTACATTATAATTAAAAAAAAAAGTACACTTCATTTTTAAACTAGAAATAAATGAATATATTAATTATATTAATATTTATTAATTAAATTAAATATTTATTTATCTTTTTTCTACACTATATTTCTTGCGCAAGCTATTAACATAGTTCTTGGCATAGTATTTGACATGTTTTTTTTTCTGGAATAATGCTTTTTTTTAGGTGAGGGTTCAGATTTTTTACATTTGTTTTACAGTTAGAAGCTATAGAGGTCTGCGAATATTAATATTGTCGTATTTAATGATAAAATAAGAAATTTAAGACTATTGAAGGATAGTTTCAAATAGTAATCCATCCTATACAGTCATTATTTTTATAAGCATTTATATGTAACTACCAACATAAAGTTCAAGAATTTTTATCTTGTCAATAAAATTACGGGCTAATTTCATTTGTTGTATTTTATTGAATATTGTATTTGATATATTTTTGAAAGCAGCTTAAAAATCTCTTGAAATGGCTGGTGCAATTGCTTGAAATATATCTTGAGAAATTTCATTCAATATTTATTGATTGCCTAAAGGAACTACACATTTCTATAGCAAGGGATTGACCTCTGCTGAAAGCAGAAAAAAAAATACAAACATTACAGCTTAACCTTCAAAGTAATAAAGCATATAGTAAAATGATTAATTAAAACCTTGATTAATAAAGCATATAGTAACAATGATTTAAAAAGACTTTATTCATTTATACAAATTATTTTAGGGAAGGAGTTTGAGGGATCTCCTCGTAGGTATTAAATAATACCTTTACAAACCTATGTATACCTTTCCTCCAAAGCCTCTGAGATAAAATAAAATAAGCGGTTTAACTTTTCTTTATTTTCTATATCTAGTAAGTCAGCAAAAACATAAGAACTGTGCGCCTATTTAATAACCTCCTTATCAAACATTTATAATAAGGGCATTCGAAAACATAATATCATTTTTGCCCTCCACGCAAGTAAAGCCACTCTTTTAGGATCAAATAAATGGGCTACTCCATGATAAAAATTCCTGGGGGTGACGATCACGCTACTCTATTTTGTGCTATCAATCTGGCTTTAATGAACTAATATTTACATATGAACTACCATTAGCCAAGGGACTGTATCAATCTATAGTGGATGTTATATGAAAAGTTGAGTACTTCATTGAAGTCAGTTTAGAGAAAGATGTTTCAAGTTATTAGAGACCACGACCGCTTGCTGCGCCTCACAGATGTCCTGCGCTCCTATAGAATAAAGCATTTCTCTCACAAGAGCCACCCAGTTAAAAAAAATGTCAGTACCATACAAAAGCGTTACAACTCTTCTACAGCATATCTTCAGAGATGACCTGCTGATAAAATCTTCAGCCAGAATCATATACATTTATTAAAAATATTGGTTTTGGAACTTGTCGTGGCAGATTTAAGAGCAACATTCAGAATTTCAATTGGACACGATCGACTACAGTGAAGTAGTTCAAGGCCCAATTTTTTAACTGATCCCAAACTTCTGATGGATAGTGTATATATTCTTAAGGGGCGGCAATTTATCTTTTTGTCCGGGGCGACGTAATCGCTAGAGAGGGCGCTGCAATTAGCCATAGAAGTGTAAAGGCTTAACATTGCACACAAATTAAGAACAAAACCAATTAATTAATTAATTCAATTTGCCAGAATTTACTTTTTGAATTGCACAGACGGCAAAATCCATCCGATAGTGCGAACTTACTGAATGTTTTTTTTCCACTTTTTCATGATTTTCTCTAAATTGGCTGGAAAGATTTTCTTTAAAAGTTGAATACTCTCCAGTAGGAAAGCTTGTGACAGCAATTTGCAGGACAATTTGTCTCATGATAGAACACCCTTCACAATTATTTGGAAGAATATTTTAAATCGGTATTAAATATAATAAATACCTACATGTAACATAATAAGAGAGAAAATAACTTAATTATTTTTAAAGTCAAAATTAGGCTTCTTTAACAAATAATTGAATAATTAATAAAAGGCATAAAAAAAGATAGAGCTAAGGAACAAATGTAAAATTTTTCTTTTTTTTAACTGCTTGTAACTTTTTAACTGAATGTAATTGTTGTAGATGAAGTTTATACTAACAAATTGGGACTATTCTTATAAAACAACAAAAAAAATCCAAATTTAACATTTTAGTTGCAATAAAAAAAGAAAAATAGTTAAAAGCGACAAAAAATTTAAGTTTCTGAATCAACCGCCAGGTAACAGCACTTACTTAATGTAGAATTTGTAGTAGTTTAAATAATTGCCGCTAGAAAGCATAAGCTTATACATATACAGAACTGTAGTTCCAAAATTTGCCACCCGATCACAGCGCCATCCTCTGATGTAAAAAAATTTTCGCTAGTTTAAAATGCGTCTTTAGGAAGGGACGGGAATTGGTTGGCGTAATAAATATCTTTGGAAGTAGCGACACCTATTGACAAACTATATAACCATAAATAAAATTGATTTCTCAGTAGGTGTTGTTATCTGGTGGCCATATTTGTAACTAAAAATATACCAATTTTAATTAGTTACTTTAATTATTAGAAAACAAAAAAAAATCTGGTGTGAAACACTCATACAAGTTTCTCTTACTCCAGTTTTCAAAATTATAATCGACAAATTTCGTAGTTAGAAAACCAAATTTAATAATTTGGTGTTTTTATGGAGAAAATCACAATGACTGAAAAAATTACTTAGGTGTACATTATAATTAAAACGCTGGAACATAAATAACACTTCTCTTATCTCCAAATTAAGCTTGCCAAGAATATAACAAGAAGAACCTTCGCAACGCAACCAAACGTTCTAACAATGCCGGGAGTGTCATCGCTGAATGGCTTCCCACTCAAGATCCTCCAAGCCAGTAGTATCAACAGTGAGCAATAGCAGTTATTGTTATCTGATTTAAAGATTTTGATTATACAATAAATAAACTGAAAAACAAAACAAAAAACAAATTATCTTACGCTGTGTTGTCTATAAGAACAGTTTCTGACTTTGTGATGTTACATAGAACAACAAATAAAACAATCTTTAAAAAAGTCATTACGGCAGTTAATATAAGTGGGAAGCTAATTTTGCAATTATAAAAGGAATGTGATTGTAGTTTTAAATGATAAGTGTAATTTATCTTTCTGGACATTCGTTGTTGGTGTATACATTGTAAATAATGAGAATGGAACCAATCGCCAGCGAATTCGCCACATAAAGGCTGGACTGTACAATTACATTAACAACCGAGGTGGTGCCACCATTACGGCTCCAAGCGCATTCAACTACGCATTATCTTTTCTGTCACGCCCACTGCAAGTATTAGCGAATAAGCTTCAATTCGGATAGCGGTATCCAATAAGCAGTCTTTCGATCCGACTTGTGCTAGGCGGAATGAGCATGAAGTAGCGGGCCATATGAGGCATAAAATCATCGTAACTATTTTGTCTTAATCTTTTCTCAATCAGTAACGCAAAAATAAACTAAGTAAAGTAACAATTCCTGTGTTTCTCATTCCACCATTGGTTACCATTTCCTCCTGCTTTCATTATAATATGTTTTTCAAAGTGCTTTCGTTGATTAATTCATGATTATTAAAATTTGTTATTTTAATGGTTAGTTTTATGCAGATTGAAAGCTGAAACTTGGATATGGATTTAATAATGTTAGTTAATTAATAAAGGACGCAAAGTTTTTCCGATATTCTAGGGGCTTCTGAGGAAGGTAAGTGACGTTGGCAACCCTCAAATTGTCATTTGTATACGAAATGTAAAATTGTCATTTTCACGGTTGCATATCCACAAATATTAAGACGATAGAAAAGAGAAGTAAACATTCCAAGTATGAAGAAAAAAGAATGAAAATCACTGATGTTTTATTCAGAGGCATTTCTTTTGTAAATCTATGTTGATTAAAAGTCAACTATACGCGTTTTCAAATTAACATTAAAAGAAACATCACAATTATATTTTTTAAATTCAATAGTAAATTTTATTTTCACTTGATTACAATTTTGAAAACAAATGTTTGACAAAATAATTTAATTAGTTTGAATGTTAATTGTTATATACAAGCATTCTAAAAATGAATGAAAATATTTAAAATAAATTCAATCAATTACATTATTCAATATTTATCAGGTACAATGCCAGGCAGGACCACTGCTTAGAAAATATATTTCATATAACGAGTATATAGCGACAAAAATCACTCCTTTATATTAAATTTATTAATAATAATGGTAACAAATTATTTTTATCCAAAACTAAATATTTCTTTGTTTTTTTTTAAATTCAAGAATATTTGAATAAAAAAAAACTATGACAATACTATCATGAATAATACAATTGTTCGTGGTCGGATTATTATTTTTGGAACAAATTTTAAATTGTTCATACAACACTATGTATGTACTATAATAATGTACTATGTATAATGTACTATAAATAGATCTAGAATATACTTTTTATTTATGAATACTTAAAAAATGAAATGACAAACAAAAAAAGGAACTGAAATCGATCATGTTTCTATAAAAGTAAAAAAATAAAACAAATAGAATAATACTAATAATTACTAACATAATATAGTAATAAATTATCTAAGTTCTAATTCTAAATATTTTTAGACAAAATTTATCATTTATGAGTTCTTACAAAATTTCAATGTTTAAATAAATTATAATTTATAACATTAATTTCATTTTGTATATTAGGGATGTAATTTAAATAAAATATTCTCAATAAATATAACTGAAGATAAAAACATTAAAAACAAATAACAATATTAGCTGCGGCAGTGCTGTTAGGAGTAGTATAAAATAGCTGAATGTAACTTTGTTAATAATAAATAGGATGATTTCAAAACAGTAATAGTAGTTCGATATAAAATGACACCATCACTGGCAAACTGGTGTAAGGATTGGTCAAGATTTTTCTCGGCAAACTGATTTTCTCACCTAAAACAATATTATAAATTTTATTCTAGTTCTTAAACAGTTTAAAAAGTCTCTTTAAATTTATTATAAATTCTTTTTATAATAAATAAATTTAAAAATCATTTGAAGGAACCGATTCTTAGGAATGGCATTCAAAAGAGAAGCAAAATAAAATTACAATATCCTAAAACTCGATGACCCTATTGCCTTGGCCAATTAAAACAAATTTTGATTCAAAATTTATACTCGCCTGTAAAGGAACACATCCTAGCCAGCTTCTTGGTGATGGCATTTCACCACATAAAGTCCATGTATCACTTTCAGGATCGTAGCACTCGATTGTATCGTGATATCTGTCCCAACCTTCTTCACCGCCAAGGACATATATTTTACCATCCATCACTGCAATACCTGACACCAAAGTTCATTAAATATGCAATTTATTAATAGAGTATTTTTTTTAAAGAAATGGTAAAGAAACAGAATGTAGCCTCTGTAACCCACTTTTAATCCTGCATCTAATCATTTAAATAAACAATAGACTCCCTGTTGTGCGGAACTCGAGCATCGAACAAACATGCAAACAAAAATTTAATAAGTAAAATTGGAAATCTAAAACCTTCCACATCCGTCTAATTTGATTCTACCTCAGATACATCATCGTAAGAGATCCCGTTGAGATTTTTACCTACATCAGCACACTAGTAATACTTATCAGTTTTGAGTGTAATGTGTTATTTAATATGTAGTGTGTTATGTATAATATGTGGATGAGTCCGCAATGCTGGATAATGTCTGGAATTTATCCGCTGCATTCAAATTAATGCTGTTTCTGATCGGTTTCGGATTCTCATCTATCGTCAGAGTAAGGCTGTCAAGATCGTGTAGAGAGTTGACCTCAACTTTATATTTCTGTCAAATACAAAGTTATATATATCTTTATATTTCTGTCAAATATAAAGTTATATATTTTTGACAGAATTATAAAGCTGAAGTCAACTCTCTTAATGAACTTGTTAGCCTTACTCTGACGATGGATGAGAATCGAAACCAGTCAGGAACAGCATTAAGAATGCATACAAATGACAGATAAAATTCCAATTATTTAAAGTTAATAAATGAGCTAATAATATATTATAAGACGTTACTGCTACATGTCTAGATTAATATTTATTTAATTATAAATACGAGTTTACTCAACTTCTTTATTACAAACACTAATCAACAATCTCAATTCAAATGAAATTCACAAATATTCTACCCCAACACAAACAAAACTTACGGTTTTGTTACAGTCTCACAACAAGCTGATTAGATAAAAACTAAAAAAAACTGATTTAGATAAAACTAATTGATTTTTCAAATTGTTGGTTTAACTCAACACATATAAGAAAACCCCTCTTTTCTTTTTTTCTATCCAACACAGTCTTTTTTTTTTTTTTTTGTTTTTTATTAAAATTATTTAAAAACCAGCTATGTGTATTTTATACATATGCTAATTAACATAAATATTTTTTTTGCCAGCTTGCCAAATCAACCCCTTCTTCGTTCTGTTCGCCCTAACAGATTCGATTGTCCTGATGATCTGCTAACTGCTCTGTCATACAAACTATTATTGCATTTCAATATTATATTTAAGTATACATCATATATACATATAGATTTTCTTTAGTTCGACTTTCTTGTATAATAAATATATTTACATATTTCTTTTATAAATATATACCTTATAAGAAAGGTAGTTGTACGTTAAAGCCAACCCGAAGAAATAGCATCCTACTTAATACTCTTAAAGAATAAGTGGTGACTAGTGGCAAATATAAGGAATGGATTTGAAGTATATATATGTAATTTTGGTAAACACAAAAGGACTGTAAACAAATACAGTTTTTTTTTTTGGTTTCCCTTGGTCCAGTAGTATAGGGGACACTAATATCTAACAATAAATATACATTATTATTCTTTACATCGTAAGTTATAAAGTTATTTTACTCTAAGCGGGAAAGGAAAAAATAAGAGTTATAAACAAGAAAGGAAAAAAGTAATTTAATACTTTTTCACCATTAATAATGATTTAGGATGTAGATGTTTTTAGAAATGGTGGACATAAAAACAAAATACTGGATGAAATCTCCAATTCTGTTCACTTATTCAGAAAGTTCAATTTGAAAGTTTCATTGAAAAGTTCACTAGAGCCTGCCTGGGCTATCAACTTCAATTTTTACTTACTGTTCTAAGAGAAAGTATTGCATTCATATCAGTTTTCTAAATTGAATTTCCATTTGACATAGGCTTTAAGGTCCCTTAAAAAAGTGGTTTATAAACTAGTGAGTTAAGTATGAAGTGCTCACGAAAAATCGCAAAAAATTCAAACTTAATATTTCGTATATTAACTAAGTCCTATCATCACTTTTATTGAAACTTTTTCAGAGTAAATTGTTCTAGGGGTGTTGAGAAAGGTGGGAAGTTACGCTTCCTTATAAGTGCAAACTATTATATAGTTTTAGTTCTCCCACACATTAATATTAAAGTCTACTTACATTTAGTAAAAAATCTAATTTTGAAGAAAATCAGTCAATCATATCTGTGTAAATTGCAGAAATTGAAAGTCCTTAGTGTTTCACACTAATGTAAGAAATTATATTTTTGTAATGCTTATTTATATTTCATTACATAATTTTATTTTGCTCTGAAATTATAATTATTTCGTGGTCAAAAGTGAACAGTTTAGTGCGTGATTTTCCACATATCCGGTGGTATTCCTCCGGCTGTAATAGAGTGCAAAAAAGTTTCTTTTATTTAGCTACAATTTGTTGTTTTTTTTTTTCTATTCAGTATTGTGTTCATAATTTCATTTGTGTAATCATTTCTTTGAAACAATATTATACAAAAGAAGTTGAGCCGGGCGCGCGCGTGAGAGTGTGTAGCTCCACAGTGCAGGTAACATACTTACTGTTACCAAGACTTAAAATTTTATAGACTCAGGAAATGCTATATGATGGAACTGAGTGAACTTATCGATAGAGATGACACATCAGATGAGGAACCATCCTCTTCACGTCTGAGTTATGCTAAAAGAACTAATGCGATGGCTAATCTATCTACGCACACACAAAAAATTGGAAAAAAACGTAAAAAGAAAATTATAAATTTACCTCCACCGCCTGTTACTAGGCAACAACCACAGTCAATAAATACTCCAGTCAGATCAAAATTAGAAACAATAATAAACATGGCAACAACAAGTAGCAGATACAGCAATCTGAGTTGCAATATACATCTGACTTTGCTACACCGAACAGGTTTAGTATTTTACCAGAAGTGACTGACACAACTACCCCAGTCGAACACCCCCCCCATCTACATATATAAAGTTAATAATTATATCCTGCTCAATAATGAGCTAAAACAACTCATAGGACAAGGCAATTTCTCATGCAAATCGCGCACTCAAAACATTCTCATTTCGACCAAAACAACTGAGGCCTACAGAAAAAAAATTATCCACTATTTACGAAATCACAACAGAATATCACACCTACCAATTGAAGCAAGAAAAAGCTTTCAGGGTTGTTGTAAGAAACCTTCACCACAGCATTCCACCATCGGAGATCAAAGAAGAGCTCACCAATCTTGGATTTAGAGTAAGAGGTGTCATAAACATCAGACATCCCACAGAAAAATTTCCTTTACCACTACTTTACATAGACCTCGAACCAAACCACAATAACGCTGAAATATTCAAAATAACTAAACTCCTCAACTCAATAATCAAAGTAGAAGAGCCGTATAAAACGAAGGAGATTGTACAGTGTAAGCGCTGCCAGCAATATGGCCACACGCGTGACTATTGTCACGTTTCACCCAGATGCGTCAAATGCGCCGGTCCTCACTTATGGTCAGAATGAACTAAAAGTAGAGACACTCCAGCTACCTGCGCTCTTTGCTTGGGACCACACTCATCAGCCTTTCGTGGATGTAATGTCCATAAGGAGCTGCAGAATATACGCCGGGAGAGAGAGAGAGAGAGCCAGAGGAGTGAATGCTGTACCAAGGACACAACCAACAGTGCCACCACCATCCAGTGAATTTCCAGCCCTGCTTCCGCCTTCACCCTGCAGAATACGCCAGCGATCAACTCTATTGCAGACTCCTCACGAATAGCAAATACCATTCATCCAACCTACTCAGCTTCAGGACTATCAGCCCCAACAAAGACGTCCTCTCTATTCAGAAATGACAAACCACCCCCTCCTCAACCTCCACAACTACCTTCCAACGATTTGTCGGCTCTTAATTCCTTTTTCCAAAAATTTGAATCCCTCCTTTCGCCACTATTTAACCTCCTCAATACTCTAGTGATTCAACTGCTTCCCCGTTTGGTACCCCGACTCTCCCAACTCAATATTCCTTAACTGTCCTATTGTGGAATGCAAATGGGTTGAATGCCCTTAGAAACGAACTCAACATATTATTACATGACCAATGGATAGACATTGCCCTTATTACGGAACTCACTTTACAAATAGATCACATTTCTACATCCCAGACTACGTCACCTCATAGACGATACCACCCATGGTGGGACAGCCGTCATCATCAGGAATTCCATCTCCCATCATGTACTTCCCCCCGTATCCCACGATTATCTTCAGTCCACAATTCTGTCATTAACAACATACCCTTTCAATTTTAACCTGGTAGCAGTATACTGTCCTCCTAACAAACTATATCTCAACAACAATTCTTATCGTACTTCGGATCTCTTGGCACTAAATTCATATCAGGTGGCGACTACAATGCGAAGCATCCTCAGTGGGGGTGTCGTACGGCAAATCCGCGTAGGCAGATTCTTCATAATACTCTCCTATCCCAAAACTACAGCTTTATTTCTCCTGATCAACCTACAAATTGGCCTACTTCTCCTTCAAAATTACCAGACACACTCGCCTTCTTTATATGTTCCCATATCTCTCACTACTTCGACATCACTACACCAACAGACCTTTCTTCAGACCACAGTCCCGTACTCCTCCTACTTGATACGCTTCCACTTCCTTCACCAAAAAAGCCCTCTCTTATAAGAAGGACCGGTAGACTGGACATTATTCCGTTATAAACTAGAAGAAAAAGTTGACTTACATGTTCCCCTAAAAACTAAACAAGATGTAGAGAGTGCAGTACATAAATTTACGCAGTCAATCCAGGCTTCAATCTACGAATCTACAAAACATCTGAGGCAACAAACTCGGACCCGTAAGTTTAGAATTCCTTTATACATACGTACTCTTATCATGGATAAACGGAGAGCGCGGGCCATGGCAGCGCACCCGCTATCCATCTGATCGACGTATCTTTAATAAACTAAAGCATCTCCTTAAGACCGAACTAACACTACTACATGAAGAACAGTTCAACGAATTTACACAATCCCTCACTACAGACGACAAATCACTATGGACAGCGACAAAAAAAATCTTATCTTACAAAACTGTTGCTTCACCCTTACGACGTGAGGACGGCACTTGGGCCTCACCTGATGAAGAACAAGCATTTCTGTTTTCTTCCTATCTATCCGAAGTGTTTGTACCTCACCCAAACTTACAAAACCCAACATTTAACTGTGCAATAGAAAACGACCTCGCCTCTTCACTCCCTCTAGCACCTCCTCCCAAAGCATTTACACCCACCGAGGTACAGTACGCAATAAATCATCTCTCCCATCAAAAAAGCTCCAGGTCTTGACCTAATACCTCCAATATTCTCAGCCAACTTCCCAAAAAGGTTGTAGTTCTCCTTACTAATATCTTCAATTCAGTTCTCAGAACCACTTACTTCCCCAACCAGTGGAAATTTTCCAAAATCAAAATGATCCCGAAACCCAAAAAAACCTCATCACCTACCTACTGCCTACCGTCCCATCAGTCTATTACCCATAACTGGAAAATTCTAGAAAAACTCTTGTTGAAGCGGATCTTACCCATCATAGAATCTGCTAACATAATTCTATGCACCAATTTGGATTCAGGCGACACCATTCCCACAATCCAACAATGCCATCGCTTCCAACCCTTGAGCGGAAGGAGACCTGTTCGGCTGCTTTCCTCGATGTAAGGCAAGCCTTTGATCGAGTATGGCAGGTCGGGCTGCTCTGGAAGCTCAAGGGCCTCCTTCCTTGTACTTATTATTTAATCATCAAATCTTACCTGTCCGACCGCCACTTTCAAGTGTCGGTAGGTTCTTCCCTATCTCCCTTCCAATCTGTCAAAGCTGGTGTTCCGCAAGGCAGCATCCCAGGACCTTTATTATACACAGTATACACTGCTGACATCCCAACCCACCCTGAAACAGTTATTTCTTCCTTCGCAGACGATACAGCCATCCTTTCTACCCATACTGACCCAGTATTATCTCATAGACAGCTACAGAACCATCTATCATCTCTTGAAACATGGTTCAAAACTTGGAGAACCAAACTAATCGAAAACAAATGCCAGCATGTCACATTTACCTTTCGACACATTACCTCTCCACCTATATACTATATCAGTATCCCATTACCTCCTCCTGCTGATGTTGTCCGCTATCTTGGGCTTTACATTGACAAACGACTTACATGGAACCCACATAAACGACTCAAAAGAAAATAACTGAACGTACGATTCAGACTACTCAAAAGACTTCTGGGCAACAGATCGAAACTCACACTACAAAATAAAAGACTCATCTATTAGCCATCTTAAAACCTGTTTGGGCCTACGGAATTGAACTGTAGAGTTCAACTAAGCGTTCCAACCTTCAACGTATCCAGTCCCTGCAATCTAAAATCCTTAGAACCATTGTCAACGCTCCCTACTTATGTCTCTAACAAAACAATCCACACAGACTTAGACATACCCTTCCTACAAGATGTTATCAAAGCACGATACAATAAATTCCACATGTCCTTATCCTCTCATCACAATCCTTGTCCGTCGTCTTTCGTCCCGAACCCTCCCTGACAATCCTTCCCGACGCCTGAAACGTCAATGGCCACGAGACTTGCTCACCAAGATCACAGAACACAGAAGATTGTGAACAACAAGAACACAGAAGATAACGAACATTAACAATAATTATTAGGAGTGCTACCACTGGGTAGTTTCTCCTCTCTTTTTTATAATTGCTCACACATATTTACTTATGGCAACTATGCTGTTGTAAATAACAACAATAATAATAATATAATAATAATAATAATAATAATAATAATAATAATAATAATAATAATAATAATAAAATATTTCATTACATTAATTTTATACAATTCTAATGCCTACATATATAGCATGTTCATTCTCATGAAATTATCGATAATTCATTTTCGCTTTAGATTAACGCTAAAATATTTACCTCATTTCGAGTTAATTGTACATGAACCTCGACAAAAACATAATTAACCACTGATCGCTGACTGCTTTAAAAGGAAAAAAGAGTGAACAATAACACTTATATTGGTAAGATTAAATAATTTGAGATTTTCCAAACTTGATGTAAGATAGAATTTCAGTCGCTCGATATAATAAAAGCATAATAAATACTAATAGTATTAAGATTTATGAGAAAGTCATAATTTTTGAAATCTTTCAGAGCAATAATTTATGCACCCAGTTCTTAAGGTGTTCAGTATGTTGTTCAATATACTATCTGCGGCTCCTAGCAGAGTGATAGGCTGATGAATCTTTCACGGATTTTACTCAGGATCAAGTTTGATTGCTTTATGAAAATGTGTGATACTGAAAAAAGAAACCACCCTTTTTCATCTTACGTCCTTACATCAAATAAGAGGAGATCAGATTTAAGATTTTCGTCGGGGAAGAGTTTCTGTGGAAGAGCTTGGCTACTTTCGCTCAAGATCATTGCTTTCGGACGTCACTGAAACATCCGGTGGACTAGGCTGGGACAAATGCAGATTCGGTCAAGTTTTACTGAGTAGTTACTGTAAGTAATTACTGTTTTTCTGAGTAGTTTACAAGTTTTATGGGCATACAGGTGCTTTGCATAGCCAAGGGTTTTGGCCCTCTTGCGATAAATAAAAAAAAAGTAACCTTACCTGGTCTGTATCTTTTTTCATTCATTGATGCCCTAAATTCCCATGTATCAGTTTTGACATTGTATCGCTCAACTCTACTAGTATTTTCTGTGGAAGCATGCCAACCACCTTTATAAAAAAAAAATACTTCTGATTATTGGGAAAATTGTTAATGATATTATATTTGAAAACAATAATTTTAGTTAATACCAACAATTATAATCAAAACTAATTGATTTGTAATCGAATTAAGCTGCTCCCACTTGCAGTAAGATCTTTATTTCAAAATGTGAAAGCAATTCATCTCCTTTTAGTTACGATAATGCAACTCATACTATTGTTAGCTATCTTTGGATGTAATGCTTAACAAGTTAACGAACGAAAAACTAACAATTAATAATCTATAAAAAAAATACAAACCTACAACATATATATATGAGCCTAGAGCACATATAGCAGCACCGCTGCGAGCAATCTTCATGGGAGCCATTTCCGACCAAGAATCCGTTCTTGGATTATATCTTTGCACCATTTCAATTCCATCGCCTTCCTCTAAAATAGCACCTCCTATGAAAGAAATCAAACAAAGATTTCCGTCATTACATCTGTGGCGAGAAAAGAGAGTTTCCCGCTAATAACCTAGGAGTGATTACATCCAGAGAGTTATGATCATTCTGATAGTTATTATGTGCTGTTTGTCGAAGTATGTTAGTGGTTTTATCAACTTTGAGATATATTTTTTTCAGAAGTAGTGGATGATATTAATTCTATAATAAACCACACATTCAAAGGACCCATCAACGCAACTTGAATATACGAGTATATACAAACATCTTTTGAAAATTGCGTTAGGAAATGCGCTCACATACAAATTCTCCTAC
This sequence comes from Triatoma infestans, assembly GCA_011037195.1. Lineage (NCBI taxonomy): Eukaryota > Metazoa > Arthropoda > Insecta > Hemiptera > Reduviidae > Triatoma > Triatoma infestans. The sequence continues at coordinate 66,615 of JAAEAF010006906.1, forward strand.
ATCTAGTAGGTAGGTACACATAGCGACTATATAGACTGAGTCTATAATCCGTCATTTTATGGACAGAGCCAATGGAAAATGCTCTCGAGCAATGCGAAAAGCAATTAAAACAAGCAGCGTTACTCATATTCCTAAAGCCAGATGCCCAGTTGCCAATTATGGCAGACCTATCTAATCAGCTTCGGAGGAGCATTAAATCAAACCTATCAAGGTATGGTTGAACATTATTCTTTTTCTGAAAAAAGTATGTATTTTAATGTTGCAAACCATTAATATATTTCGTACAAACAGCAAACACTAACCACCAGAATAATCATAACTCTCTGGATGTAATCTCCTGGTATTAACGGAGAACTCTTGTTTTTTCCGCCACACATCACACAATAATAATAAATATTGTATGACAATAGATTTTTCTTTTTCTTTGAAAAGGCTAATTGGTGTGAAGTGGTTATTTAGAATTAACATAATCGTGATAAGAAAATACTATAAGTAAAAGTTTTTCTGGGTTAATTTTGCGGCGGTTAGTTAATGGACAGAGTGAAATAGGGTATTCAGAAGGGTTTCAAGCTAGTTTCCGTAAGGGTTATTCTACAGTACACAATACAAAATATTCATTTTGATAAGTTCAGCTAGCATACAATTATCCCAAAAATGGCAAAAGCTGCATACTTTCTTTGTGGATTTTTCTGCGGCGTTCGACAGCATTGATAGATACGCCTCTGTAACTGGTATCTCCACAAAGGTAGTAAGAATAGTTAAGAACCTTTATGATAATAAAGGTATAAAAATGGTTTATCAGTATTTGTTTTTTTTGTACCATAAAATGTGACTAAAGCAAGGAGCCCTTTGCTTTTTGCGCTATTTTCAAACGGTATTAAGTAATGTTTAAAAGGTGGAGTTATAATTTATATAGTTAAGATAAAACATCTCGCATATGCTGACGATTGAGGGTGATTGCTTCAAATCCACAAAGACTGTAAAGATCAATAAATAAATTGGAACTCATTGCATTAAACAAGATCTGAAAAATAATTTAGTAAAATAAAAATTTTTTTTTTTTGAATGATGGAAGGCACTTAAAAAATAAGCAATGGTGCTTGGGACAAGAAAAAACAAGTAGTAAATGCTTATACTTGGGAATTACAACTACATTCTCTTTAAGTTTAACAGAGCATTTAAATCAGAAATTTATATAAGTATAAGCTGGGATTCATTCAGAGTGGAAAAGTTATATTTTGAATATAAACATACCAATCTCCTCCAAAATTCAAATGTTTAAGCACTAAGTCGAGAACAAATCATATCTTAAGGAGCCCAGATAGAGGGTGGGAGAAAATATAAACAGGTCGACCAGTTATTTACATTTTTTACGAAAAAGATTCTTTCAGAATACGCCAGACGAAGAAATAATCTTAGAATCTCAAAATGCACCTATGTACATTAAATATCCATCGTGTTTGTATAATTAAGAGTTTTGAAGTTGTTGGATAATAGATAACATAAACTTTTAGCACTTGAAACTATGAAAAGAATATTTCTTGGTATAAAGGATTTAAAAATATTAATAACGAGAACGTTTTGGTATATGATTTTGAACAGAATAGTTTAATGAGTGGAATGATTTGTTTATAAAACTTGTGACCGGATTAGACTAACTGGTAACAAACAGTCAAGTACGTCACAGAACTTTGCATATAGTGTAATACATAAGACGTTAAATCATAAATTAGAAAATGAAGCAGCCTATATTGATGATAATTTTAAAATGAATGTTATAAGTAGGATTATAAAGGTGAGGGTCGAGCTGTTCAATTCAAATTAAAAAAGATATAATAATGCATTACCCCTCAATATGCTCGATGTGTAGTTCAAATGAATTGCAGTCTGTGTTTCATTTTAAAGTGACATATCCCATATTAAATGAAATTAGATTGCTATGTTTTAATAGGAATCTTTTGACAATAACCGAACTAAAAAGTCATTTTTTTTAAATAGCAAAAGTAGGATTTATTTTCAAAATATTGCAGAATAATTCTAAGTTCAAACAACAACTTGTAATGATATAATTGTAATAATCTAATTTTATTATTTCTTAATTTGTTGTGATTTAATACTTCAATTCTTATCTTTATTAAGGAAATTTTTTTGTTCTATTTCGAAACTATTATTTTATATTTTAATTTTTATAATCCATCAAATAATAAATACTTTTGTAATCCCCACTCCCCCGAAGGTTTTAGGTACCCAGGGGTGGTATCTATCCTTATTAGTTTGTAAATAGTATAATGAGGTATGAGATTGTCGGGGTGTTTTTTTGTTTTTTTTTAAGAATGCAAATTTAGTTGCCATACTAGATATGAGAAATGAATAGTCTACGTGATTTATTGATATAATAATAACAAACGTACTTGGCTGACCTGTGACATAAAGCATTCCGTCAGCAGCAACTACTGCAGCACTAGTAAGTGCAGTCTTCATGGGTGTTACTAATGTCCAAGTATTAGTAGCCGGATCATATCTCTCTACACTATCTAATCTGAAGCTACCTTCCCAACCACCGACTGCATAAACATAACCATCCAATATGGCCATTCCTGTAACATACAAAATAATTAAATACAGAACTAAAACTAAACTTTTGGCACAATTAGGTATGCAAGGCCTGGTAGATAAGATTCTTTGGGGAGAGGGAAGGCCCGCCGCGGTTCCGTTTGCGTATCGTTCTGGTCTTCGCTACAGTTTGCTACTAACTTGGCGGCTCTTCTTTTTTTTTTTATTAACCGTTAGGTTAAAAAAACAACAACAAAAACGGCAGAACAAGCAAAAGGTGGCTGGGACCAAAGAAAAAACTTTTCAACTTTTACAGTTTATTCTATGGACGTTTCGGTCACATTTGGTGTCCTTCCTCAGGAACTACATGGGGAAAATCCAAGGAAACAAAAAAAAATTACAAATATGTAGTTAGAAACAACAGAAGCAGTTAGCAACAACTATACAAATTAGAGCAGAACAATAAGCAAAATGTAAATAAACAAATGTAAAAAACAACACGATAAGATTGAAATAAACATTCAAAATTGAAAATTAATAAAAGACGTTAACTATCAAGGAGATGTAGAGCAGCAAGAAATACTGAAAGAAAAGAGAAAATTTAAAAAGTTGGGAAATAGGAGGAGAGTCAGAAGAGAATAACAAATCAATAAATAATTATAACATAAATAAACGAATGAAAAATGAGAGAGATGTAAAACGTTGGTGAGTGTAATTTACTGTGGGGAACTTTTTGAAGGAAGCGGAAAATATTGTTGCAGGAAGAAGTGAAGACGTCCTTGTCGTTCTTGGAATTGATGGAGTAAGGATTGAGGTTAATGTGGATGGATTCAGAAAGAAGGATACAGAAGAAGAACAGGTGTTTAAAATGGGTGATTAAGATAGAAGCATTATGGAAATCAAGAGTGGGCGAGGGTGAGTGCATGTTAAGGTCGGTACTGTCTTTTTTTTGTGCTACAATAATGATCTAGAAGAAGGCACTTTTAATAGTTTTTTTACTAATGTCTCATTGCTGAAGATATAAAGACACTACAAGAGTATAAAGATACTGCAAGAGTAATAAGAGTATAATAGGCGCAACGCCTGTGGAAGACCTAGTTGATAAGTTTGTTGGGAGTATGTAAAATCTAGAAACGGGGTTGATGGACGACGAATATACGAAAAAAAGTGAAAATAAAATCTCAGCTGAAGATGGCAAGATGCTTTGACGCTTCTATAGGGTTGAGAAAGCTAGCTGATGATGGATTGTGTGTATTATTATGCTTATGTAGTTGTGAGTGCATAATGTGTATACTTGAGAGTGAAAACAAAAGTTTTGAAGAAATTGAAGAGCAGCTGGTTCTATTTTTTTTCAGTGTATGAGCTTTTAAACGGAATGGATATTGCAGAATATTGTTTTTAATGAGAGAGGCATTCCACAAAGTATGAAAGGCGCGATAAAAAACTTATGAAGCAAGAAGTCATATCGAAAGATAAAACTGAGAACAGCAGCCACGAGAAGTAAGGATATAGAAAAGATGAGTTATAATTCACGATATAACCACTTCAATAGAATAGAATGAAATAGAATCAATTCACCCCAACCACCCCAAAATGTCAATTTCTCGGAAAAAGTGTTTCAAATAAAAGAGAGAGGTGTGTATCGATAGTATACCAAGTTTAAAGGAAATCGTTGGAGCCATTTCCGTGAAATTCACGAAAAACTGAAAAGAAATATTCAAGTAAAGTCGCACTTCCGGTTGGTGGATTTTGTCCGAAATCTTCGTGTCTCTTGCGGTGGCAGGATCTAAATGGAATACCAAGTTTGAGCTTCCTGTGATTTTTCGTTTTTGAGATATTCTATTAGAACACACACACACATACAAACCATTCGCAACCATTCGAATATTAAAAACAATTTTTTCATATTCAGGGGAATAAAACCAACTGAGAAAATTAATATGCAAACGATAAATGCTATTAGCTACAAATATCTACAAGGTGTACGATTGAGAGATTGATAAGTAATAATTATAAAAATTACCAAGTTCGGATCTTGGCACTAACATTGCTTCCATTTCTTGCCAGTAATCCAATACAGTATCATATCTCCATACACAACGAGATGGCCCTCCATCTGGAAATTCTCCACCCGCCAAGTAAAGCGTGTTTTTGCCGCTAGCAACCAAACCATGTTTGCTAAAACAAAATAAAAAAAATATGCATCTAAACTAATAGAATTTTATAAAGGCTAAAGATTGATTTTCGGATTATTTTCTCAAATATCCTAACAGTTCAAATAAAAATATGGTTTAAATTAAGAGAAAGAAAACATTTATTACAGTGTTAGTATTTTGCAGATTTTGTGGAAAAAAATTCAAATAGGAAATTAAAAGAAAAACCGAAATTATTTGGCGGAATGAGAATGCGAATGGCCTGGCCTTGCTCTTCAAGTGTTTTATTAACCCTAAAGCCTATTCGGCCGGGCCTTAAATAAGGATACAGAGCAAATGTTAGGCTTGTGATTTCAAGGAGGTCAGGGACATGCAAAGAAGTCATTAACTGCTTGGTAGTTCGCCAAAAATTTCTAAATGCTGAAGTAACTACTCTTATTTTATCTCAACTAGTCAAAACACCCACATTCATATGTTTTTAAAATAAATTTTAACTCTGTTTATCTGTAGGATATATATTTTTGGATAAAATATGTATTTCTTCTAACATACCTAATTGCAAATGGCAAACACGCTAGAGATTTCCAAACTTTGGTTGCAGGACAATAACATTCAACTGCTCTTAATACGACTTTATCGTCTTCACCACCAACCGCAACAATAACCTAAAAATATCAATTTATTACAGAATGAAATTAACAATTTTGCTATTTGTTAATTTTTTCTTCTCCATTAAATTCCTCTTTGTTGGACACAATATAAGAAATACGCCTGCAGAGGTAGTTGATATGTACAGCTAATTGGGTCTTGCGATCCCACAGACAAATTCGAGCTTATATTTGATTCTAAGTTATGCTGGTAGTAACATACACATTACATTCAGAGGAAAGGTAGAAGGAGTATTCTCGGTATTTTGAAATTTCTTGGCAGCTATAATGGGTATGGAGCGCCAGTTTATAGCTCAGCGCGCAAGTCACGCCTGAAATTATTAGGCAGAGTTTATAGAAAAGGAATTAGATTATTCACAGGCACCTTCCGCACTAGTCCTTTACAGAGCCTCTATGTAGATTCGGGAATGCTGTCTCCCCAGCTTAGAAGAGAGCAGCTGACCTTGTTCTTCGTGGCTGGAATATGGGGAAAGAGATTTCATACCTTATTTTCCACCATATTCGAGAGCCCACATGAGCAAAGTTTCCATCAACTACGCTCGCGTCCGAGGTCCGCCTGGGGATCCGAGGTAAAGAGCTACTAGACGCGGAGAGTGTAAAATTAGGTCCTATGGAGGGATTAATTTACATAGCAAATTGTCTCCTTTGCTTTCAAGAGTGTACAAGGAAGTATTTAATATAAATAGTACAGTTACAAACGCTTTGTCTTCTACTAGGTATTTACCGATTAAACTTACTCATACACTTATTATTCTATCGAACATGTGAGAAAGAAAGTAAGGTATGGCACAACCAACTAATCACCCTCCTCTCGTTAATTAGATCAATGATTTAAGAGGGAATGTGCGGAAAGATCCTAGAAAAACCTATGGCTCCACCCTGCCTTGCAGGCAGAGCTTGTGTGTGGAAGCCACTAGGATACAATGTGGCATCCCAGCTCGAGTGGCCAAAGAAGAGAAAGTAAAATGTTTGCGGAGTTAATAACCGATGTAGTTGATGCGCCCGAAAAAGAAAAAATAAGACTAAAAATCTGATTTGAAACACTCTTTCAGTACTTTCTCACAACAATCTCACTCTTTCTCTCAATACAATTCACGAAATACTTCTTGCTTCAAATTACGAACTTTTGCTATATGTTTAGTTCCTTCAATATTGTACAGGTGCAGCAATTTCACCTATAATAAAATGACAATTTGAAAGAAAATGACGTCCAAGCTCCTGCAAAATCCCTAAAATCAATTTTCTTGTACAAAGGTTGAAAACAAAGAGTTAGGTTTAATGTGAGTGCACAAGGTTTAAAGAAAACTCTGACTTTATCGAGACATTTGGAGAAAGCCATATAAATTTTTGTAAAATAATACTTCGGTCAATCGACTTTCTACAAAGTAGGAATTTTGACAACACATTTAGTTATTATATTTTAAACTAATATTAAATACTTGATATAACCGTACTACTACTGAAGTGACATCTTAAGATAGTACTAATGTCACCCTTCTCCAGAAACAACTAAAATCATATTCTTAGAAAAAATTTCAACCAAGAGACAGACCTACATGTATGTAAATGTACACAAAATTAAAGAAAGTTTTTGTACCTATTTTCGAAAATAGGAAAAATCCATTCAGTAAAGCAGTATTTTCCGGTTAAAGAATTTCGAATAACAAATCTTCCTGCTGGATCCCTTGCTGATATTCGAATAGAATAATAAATATGACCTTGATTTTTCGTATTTTGGTTGTGTACACACATATACGCCATTTTTCTAAAAACCTCTTTTTCATGCTCAGGGGACCCAAAACGTGGATTTTCGGGGTCACGTGGATTTTTCAATTTGACAAGGTCGCAATAATAAAAATATATACAATATTAAATCTCATTTTGAGGGTCTTTGTCTGGCAAACTGATTTCTGCCCTTATAACACCATATAATAATAATTAAACAATAAAAATAAATTAAAAATTTATATCATATTCGTATCAATACATCTCCATTGCATCAATTTTAAATGTTGAATGAAATGCACATTCTAATGTCAATCCATAATATTCAATCTAAAATTATGAAGGAATTTACTAAAATTATTTAACATAGTATACCTCAAATGTGTCTGATGTGAGTCTAGGCTTTGATCTCTGCGATGATAGTTCATGCCTTCTATCCGGTAATAAATGATACAATTTAGCCTCCTCCACTAATTTTGTACATTCAGGACTTTGCTGGACAACTTCTAAGCTTTGTATACAATCTACTAAAAAATATGGACTTACCAAACATAATCGCACTGTCTCTAAAACCTGGAAAAGAAGTTAATTTTAAGTATGATTTTGTTTATAAATATATATTATATATATATATTTCAAATATATATAATTACTTTCATAAAATCTTCTTTTCGGGCAGCAGGCTTATACTTATGCCACCTAACAATTGCTTCGCAAACTATCTCTTCTTTTTCAACTTGAAGATTATCGGATGATGTTAATTCCATCAATTTAGAAGCGCTTAATTTCAAGAATTCCTCCTGGTGGAAAACTTCCCAGAAATTCCTTAAAAATACAATAAGTTTAGAATATTTAGAAAAGAAACTCCAATACATAAGAAGTAAATATATAATATATAAATAGTAAATATGTAAGAAGTATCCAAATACAGCTCTATGTAATAATAGTAATTATAACAAGACTAAGCTTACTGTAAGGCAAAATCTTTTGCCTTATCCTGGAGTTCCACGCAAGCATGAGTTTCAGCAAAACAATGGATCCCTAAACAATTGGATGCATCCATATGGTTTTCAAGAAATCTACAAGCAGCCTCTTTTACGGGCATTACCTAAAATGAATAATTTAAAAGCAATATTTTTCTACTCCGACTGAATATATGTATCTAAAAATCTTGACTCATGAAATCATGAAACAATTACACGTTTTTATTTTCATGCGATTCTTTTTATTTACATAGGCATTTTTATTTTAGTTAATTACTTTTTATTTAACAGGTCATACAATATATTGAAAAAAATTTTGTACAGAAGCTTTTCCTTAAAGTTTTCTCGGAAAAAGATTTCAAATTAAAATGATAATCCTTTGTAAGTGTCTAATTTCTACTTTTATTTAGTGATTCATGTTGCATATTTATTTATTTTTCTTTAATGATGAAAAATAAAGCTACAATATAAAACACAGCTATTGGCTCTTGCACGCCTTCAATATACAAAGAGATATGGACAAACCAGCAATTTCATTACAATATCATTCTAAACTTTCTTTGGATTAATTTAAAAAAATATAATAGCATAATTACTCACTTGCAATAAATTGGCAGCCGATAACAGAGACTGAACATTCGATCTTGTAATTAGTACATGACTAGAATAAGCATAATCTAGTAGCAATTTCACCATTTCAGGATCTACCCCTTGAAGGGTAACCATATTCTGCCGGGATTCGGCCAGTTTGCTTAAAAACATCGCCTTTAAATGAGTAATATGTAATTATTAAAATTAAATACATAGGTACTGTTGGTACTGTAGTTCAAAATATAAGTCATTAAAGTGTATCATTCTGTGAATGGTACTGATAGTGGATTTGCACAAACATTTTACTGCTGTTTATTGGACAACAGAATAATCTCACAACCTTGGAAATTTCAGAATTTTTGTGCGAAGTAATTTTGTCAAAATGTTAGAAGATATGCATTCCTGTAATTTTTTGTTTTTGATTTATGCTTTTCACATAAACACAAAAACTTTTTGGGTTCACAAATTACAAAAATATAAGGTAACTCAATTTTGAAAACCTAACAAGACTGAATCCTATTCTTATAAGGTAGAGAGGAAGTAAAAATTGCCATTTTGCTTGTCAGAATTACAACTCAGTAAATAAGAAGAGTTACAAATATAAGTACTATTATAAACAGACTGATAACTTTACCTTGAAATAAGGACTAAAAGATGATAAAACAATTCTATGGGCAGGAAATTTCTGCCCATCGACAACAATAGTCACATCACAAAATTCATTTTGTTTTCGCAAGTCGTTCATTCCCATAAGTAGCTGGAACAGAAGAGCGATGTTCAAAAGTAATAAATACTTTTTAATTAATCAATTACTGGAAAAGGTAAAAGTAAGTAGTAGTACCTGATCCGGATGTGAAGAATGAAAATATTTATATTCATTTGCGGCTGGGCCTTCCATTACATCTTCTGATTGTGAATCAGATTCTGTATCAGAACTATGACGTCTAAAACGATGTTTTCTGGTTCTACTTTCATCCCTAATTCCATCAATTGAAAAAGAAAAGCTGATCATTATATTTAGATAAAAATTGCACTAAGGCCCTACAACTCCCATTATTGCTGCAAAATTTCTTTCTACAATATATTCAACAAAAGCATAAATAATAAAGTAATTGAAGACTCGTAACTTAAACTCGAACAAGCATTTAAAGCAACTTTGTTTTCTCTTAACCTGAGTGCTGCAATTGTAAATAGAAAATTAATGCGGTTATTCTTGTACTTGATTCAGGCAATGTTCAAAGAGTTACGAGTATTTTCCTGTAGTTCTATCGAGGCATACTTTAAAAGTGATTTTTCATGCACCGAATCTCTTTTAATTAACACCAACTTTGTTGAGGGTAGAAGAGTCAATTTCCTAGAAAATTAACCTTAACAGCTATACCATTGCTATAGCAGTATTGCACACACCGTACAAAAGGTAGTGATTAGTGATTAGTAAAGGTTAGGTTTTTAGCGCTAATTGGTTAAACTAAATTACAAAAGCATTCGCGATTTTCTACTATTCCACGAAAAAAAAAATATAGAAGTTGTATTCTTTTACCAACTTTTCTGGTACACATAGAAGCATCTTCTTATGTTTAATGGATAAAAATACATTGATTTAATTGTGAATTCGAATTTAACATTGAACACATAACAATTTTTTGTGTTAAACAAAGTCGTAGATTATGGAAAAATAAACTTCATACATCAAATTTAGCAATTTTTCTCACAAAACTTAATCATTTTTGTCGAACATTTGCTTGAAAAGTAGATCCATAAATTTGTTTTTTTTTTCTGATTGCTGGTTATCTTCCATTAATTTGAGATAAAATTTATTTTGTTTTTCTAATTTTGAAATTATAATTTTATTGAAATGTATATATTTTTTAAATTTAACTTCTTAAAATCATATGTTATTTATTGATTGCTTCTGTAATTTAGATGCTCGTGGTAACCTTTAATGCTTGGAGGCTTACACTCGTGGCGTGTCTGATTTTGTGGTAGTAGAGAAAAATGGTGAGTGCATGAATTTATTTTATCCATTGACATCTACTGACAAAATATGTGTAACGGTTTCTGTTAAATTAAAAAATTTTGTTTTTAGGGTATTGATATCAATCATAAATATGACCGCAAAGTACGGCGTACCAAACCCAAATCTCAGGATGTTTATCTCGCCCTTCTTGTTAAGGTATTGGTTTTATTTAAAAATTATTGCCTAATACATAAAGTATATTACTTACTTTAATTTTTTGAGAATATGTTATGCAGCTCAAAGAAATCTGAATAATATCATTATAATGTTATTTATTATGAAAAACCAGGGAAAGAAAGATCGATTTTAATATTAATAATTTAAAAAACGTATTTACTATTTCACAAAAGAAAAATGGTAAATTGTTCAAATTTTCGCAAAAACGTTTCTAATGAACCTTTGGATAATCATCTCTTGAAAGTAAATAGAAAACTGGCATTTAAAAAGAAAAGTGTCAAATTCTGGGTAAGAATTCTACTTTTAATATTCTTACACTTACATTTCTGATATTTCTGATTTATTTATTCATTTACATTTCTTTATTTATTTCACATTTTCATTCATTTTAAAAAGTATCAGAGTAAATATAAGTAAAAACTACGAAACACAATCAGAGTTTAACTTCAAACTTTGTCCCAAGCACTTGTAGGTTTGAATTAGCGAACACTGGCTAATTAATACGTCATTTAAAATAACTTGAATTCAGTGATAAATATTAAACAGAGGGTTTATATGTGATTGTTCATGTGAGCAGGTTACTGTAGCTAGTTGTCGTCCATCTTGGGGGCACGCTTGTAAATAATTAACCTTCCATTTATTTGTTCAGAAATATTTTAAAATTGCCAATAAATTTTCCATTAAAAAACAACTTATGTTTCAAAAGATTCTGTTTATGTATGCAATAGTATTTCTGTATGCTTTGAAAGTACTTTTTTTTGTTAGCTCATGGCTTCCACTTTCATAATGGTACTTGTAAAATATTTGCTTAATCTTAGTACCTGATATATGTATCTTGCAGTGTTACGAAAATGTAATTATTTCTTTATGAATTAAACAAGGTCCAGTATACTGCCCCTTCCAATAAACCCCTTCCAGGTACTGCCCATTACTTTCCTTGTTTATCTTCTTTTTGTTTTTACAAAGATATGGTGTTAAAATACAAATCAGAAGCAATGCGATATTAGTATAACAGGTTATCATTATGAAAACAGAAGATAGCAGAATAGAATTCGGATAAATAACGTGCTGTGTTAAGTGATGAGGGATGACAAAGGGACGAGTGCTTTGCCATGTTGGGTCAGAATAGCTCATTACCACGATTACCTTGTATCGACTTTTCCATTACTCCAAATTCGTTTAGTAAGTTCTCATAAGACCATTCTTGATGAGAAAAACGTTTGTATTGAATGATCACTCTTGTAATTTTTAAAGATTCCTATAATCTGATACACTTGGCCAAAAAGAAGTACCTAATCAAAACAAAAAAATTAACTGGTTTACCTGCTGGTTCGTGCCTTTAATTATTTAATAACTTAATTGATACCATTGCCGAGTAGCATTCAGTTATAGAATTTACACTAATGCAAAGATATTCATCTTAGTTTCCTAGTCTGACGAGATAGATGGTGAAAGGAGGTCTGCTATCATTATAACATCATAGTGAAACAATAATAAAAATTTTTCTTTGTGATGACATATATATACTTTTATAACAGATATATAGCTTTAAGTAATATGATTGTTTAGCATATAGTGATGACAGTTCGAGGGATTGGGGTGAGAGTGCCTGTTTGGTGTGATACTAGGTTTAATTGAATAATCATAGTAATGCTGTTAAAGTTGTATTTTATTGTAAGAAACAATTTAAACATAACATAATAAGTTATATATAAATTGAAAGTCCATTTCTTTTTTCTAGTTGTACAGATTTCTGGCACGTAGGACAACCGCCAAATTCAACAGAATAATACTTAGACGTTTATTTATGTCTAAAATCAATAGGCCACCAATATCATTGGCACGTGTAATCCGGTTCATGAAAAAACCTGGGAGAGAGGGAAAGATAGCAGTTGTAGTTGGCACCGTCACCGATGATCAGAGGATATGGGATGTACCTAAACTTGAAGTAAGTTATACACCTCATATTTTAAAAATCCTAGATTCAATGTACACATTAGTTGCAAATCTAAGAAATCTTAAAAGTATAATTACAATTTGAGGAAGTATATAATAATTATTAAATGTGAGATTTCTCACTCTCAGTGATGACAGATTTATAATTTAAACTGTAAGATATGGAATCAAGTTCTTTGATTCTATAGCAGATTGTGACGGCATCATTTCGAGGCATTTGTCTGAGAGAGAACCAAGTACGAATGTAATGGCAATATTGAAGGATCTAATACGAAATGAAATTTTCATCAAAGAACATAAAAATTCGAGTCCAGCTGTGCTACCCTTAGACTTTTTCTTCCTAGGAGCCTCTTCAGATCACTGTCCGGTGATGGACAGTGATGTTTGTAACGAGAGAACACTGTCCGGAGGCCGGCAATGCTGAGAAGGCTCCGGGCGCCAGTGACCATAGATGTTGACGCGCCTTAAATAAAAAAAAAAAAAGTTATATACTATTAGTCTGAAACGGTTTTCTTTCGTTTTTCCCGTTATAAGGTTGTATAAGATGCTTATTTTGTATTTATTTATTTTTTACAGATTTGCGCCTTACGTTTTACTGAAGTAGCTCGTGCTAGGATTTTGAAAGCAGGAGGTACTATACTTACTTTTGATGAATTGGCAAGAATTGCCCCAACTGGCAAAAACACTGTACTTATGCAAGGTTAGCAACTTTTCTTTCTATTTAAAAATAGGTTCATAGGTTTTCAACCAAACAACAAATTAAATACACAGTGTCCTTTATTTAGTATTGTTTGAGCTTTGTACTAATTTTATGAACTATTTTGGAGCACAAATTAGAAATAACTGTAACCATGATTTTTCTCTATTTAATTTATCAAGAACTAGAGGGTTGGTAAGGCAGAATTACTTCAGCATTATAGAAAATATATAATTATATTAAAGTCAATGAAATGTATTTGTTTCAATATAATAGAATTAATCTAATGACGAATATCCTTTGGTTTAGAATGAATATATTTATTTCGATTAGATGATTATGAATTTGCTTAGCTAAAATTCTTGTTCCAGTTTATGTGAATAATAGAAAACTTTGATCTCAGTGATGACAAATATACTACCCTTTAACTTATTGTGTAGAATCATGTTCTTTGATTCTGCAGCAGTTAATGATGATATTTAC
>JAAEAF010006907.1:0-11478 GCA_011037195.1 Triatoma infestans
TGTGACCACACAGACTTGCACAGAGCAAATTCAGTTTATACACTCGTTATTTATAATATAATAAATTGTGGTCGATGACCACAAAATGAAGCAGGCTACCACGGAAAATGTCTCTGATGCTTTCCATCTCTGCGGAACCAACCACCACAACAAGTAAAAAGAAAATTGAAAATTTCATTAATCAATAAATTAAGATGTTGTGGTTGTGGTTGGTTCCGCAGAGCTGGAAAGCATCAGAGACATTTTCCGTGATAGCCTCTGATAATAAATTAAGAATTTGTAGTTCAACAGTTATTTATAATATAATAAAGTACAACACTGTTAGTCTTCATTAAGAGAATATTTTTACACTTTTTAATTAATTATAGTAACAACAATAAGTAATATATATATATAATCGGATAAGAAATTTCAGTGATCACATTATAACGAATGAATAATATGGAAATAAGATACTTTAAGGATATTCTATCTGATTCCTCACAAAATACACACACACACACACACACACACACACACATAGATAAATTATATATATAAAATTTGATAGTGGTAGATTTCTCTCTCTAGAAAATGTTGTTGCAACAATAATGGTGGAATGAGTGTATAGTTGATGATTCATGGACAATAGTTGACAGGTAGAGAGTTGTTACTACAAACCTTCACAGTTATTGTTGTTCAGCCTCTTCAGCATTATTTCCTCGCCTGCTCACTCTGTCCGTCACTCACTTACACACATAATCTCCTTCTCTCACCTACTCTCCCCTGTTGACTTAATAATCATCACAAGTTGTCTCAATTCGGTGAAAACCACATAGAAATAACATTTTCCTACTATACACTGTTATTTATACACTGTTACATGTTTATATAATACCAAGTTTGAGTGATATCTATTACCACAACGATTCTGACAAAGTTTGAATATTCAGAATTTATTTAAACATAAATAACCGAATACAATAACACATAGGTATACTGATATTATTGCGGCTGAAGAATAATTGTGTTGTTCTTGCATTATTATTTCAATAAATAATAAGAATATTAATGGGAATCACTAGTATAATAATAATTTCTTGCTTTATTATGTAAATCATTGAAAAATAATTCTGCTCGGAACACTCACACAATTTCTTTTTTACTGCGATTTACATACATGATTGACTAATTCTCTGTAAACATATTAGATGCTTACTAGACGTTTGCTTGACAGTTAGTTACATACATAATAAACAAATGGAGAAGCAATACTGTGGGAGCACTCCGCAAAAAGAACTTCATTCACTAGATTAACTCATGAGCAAGTCAAGAGGCTATTGTCGAGAGAGAGGCGACGGACAAGAGGCTTAAAGTGTGTGGTTAAGATGTTGTGGAATTTCTTATATCGGATTGTGGTTAAGTCGGAAATGAAAGGAATATTGAGGTCCTTATGAATGGTAAGGTCGGACACATTGACAGTACTGTTGACAAGAGTTCGAAGTATTTGTTTTTATTTCTTTCGAAGATTTTTCAGTCTGGCTTAGGTGGCTGGCGCTTGGCAGAACCAGTTTAACTCCGTAGGTTACATTTGGAGGTTTAACTCCGATTATTTATTTTTTTAATTTAAGGCGCGTCTATGGTCATTGGCGCCTGGAGCCTTCTCAGTGCACTGCCGGCCTCCGGACAGTGTTCTCTCGTTACAGACAACATTGTCCATCACCAGACAGTGAGCTATGGAGGCTTCTAGGAAGAAAAAAATCTATGGGTAGCACAGCTGGACTCGAACCCGGTCCTCCGCGTGGGAGTCCAGAACGCTAACCACTTAGCTATTCCCTTCAAGACGATTATTGTTAAAAATTTGTTATTTTCATCAAATTTGTTAATTTGATTATGGTTAAATTCTTAAAAAATAAATGTTTCCCCAAACATAATGTCTCCGTAGGTCCATATTGGTTTAAGTAGAGTTGTATGAGTCGTTTGTTCTCTAGTGACAATCGAGATCTGCTGTCTAGTAGTCTTTTCAGCTGTCTATAATGTGTAGGTTATAATGTGTGTGTTAACTCCGTAGGTTATTTTGGAGAAAGACGATTATTTTTTTTTTCATTTAGGAGGCGTCAACATCTATAGTCATTGGCGCCCGGAGCCTTCTCAGTTCTTGTCGCTTAAGTCGTGTGTATGCGTTCCATGCTAGTCTTTTATCGATGTACAGCCTAAGATAACGGACGATATCAGCGGTTGGGAGAGAAATTTGGTTATAGTATAGAGGAGGAAGGTTTATTCTTCTAAGTGTGAGTGATATATGCTGGGCTGGGGCATTTGCTCTCATTTATTTTTTGTTTTCCATTTTTAGTGGAACCATTTCTCTAACTTTGAGAAGTACTTCAAATAGTACTTAAAAGCATATTAAACCCTTAACTCTCAGCAAAAACCCCCGTTTAATAAATTATACACGGAGAAATGTTTAAAATTAAAGTTGTAATTATTTATATGTGTAGTTGATATAATAGGAAGTTTAATACAAAAAATATATTTCTTGGTGTTTTGCAAACACTATCTTTCTCATCATTCAACTTCCTTAAGACAAACCGGACGTTTACTTTGGAGTAGAGTTCAATTGAGACCGTCACTTTAGCTGAATGATTAGAGGCGTGGGTTGGTTGTTAAGCTGGGCTATATTAAGTGGTACTGGGTTCGTTTCACGGTCCTATATATTTCATTTCATTTCTACAATATTTATAAAATATATTTTATAACATTATGAGTAAGATATATCTGCTATCCGCCTTTGTCCGGTACGACCTGATCGGTATGTTGGACATAAAATCCACCGTAAATATCGGCGTCACATTGCTTCTTTACTTCATAGTTCAAATGTGTAATGAGAAGAGTGCTTCAGAAATAATAACTAAATAAAATAATTCTGCCCAAACTACCTCTTCAAAATTGTTAATTCAACTAAAAAATAATTTCAGAAAATTTTTTCAGGTAGAAATCAGAAATGTAAAAATGTAATAATTAATCAAATTTCTTCTTCTAATATGGTTATATTTTTATATTAAATGAATACATTTATTGGATACATATACTACAAAATAATTTATTTCATATTTATTTTCTGTATACAATATGAATATATTATATTTTTTTGTTTTTTCTAATAAACAGTTGGGAGGACATAAAGGTGGTGGATTTAGTCCGTTTCCTGTTTACCTGCCAAGCAGATATATTGATCCATGGAGGATAAGTCGAGGTGAACCTCCCAAGCCAGTAAAGTTGATACATGACAAAGGTTTCTTTCCACAAGTCAGAAATAAAACTAGAGCAATGTTCTCCGTTGTTAATCTTAATGTTGATAAGAAGGTTACAGCTGATAATTTTACTACAATTAAACCAATCACTTTCACCAGGGAGTTCATTGGATAAAGTGAAATATTTTTTATTTTTATTTTTTTTTTGTAAATAATTTTTTTTTTTTAAATAAATTTTGTTCTATTTAAATTATTTCAATAATATTTTAAAATTATTTTATACTTAAGCCCAATTTTGAATCATCAGTCTATGAAAGATGATCGCTTAGCTAGGATTGTTTTCATGAATACGTTAAAAGACAGTCCCATAGAAATTTCTTTGAGATGAATCTCAATTAGTTAGGATCGGTGAATAGTCTTTTGGCAACTATGGATGAGCCCAATTTGATTTAATTACGTCCTTTATATAATGGGAAAATAATTTTTTGTGTAAAAAAATAGAGAGGATTTGTGATTCCAACTTACAACCCACTCTATAGATGCATTTCACCACTGTCAGATAAGAGAGAGCATAATATTTTAACTTCAAGGAACGTATTAGTGAACCGAGAATCGATCAGTTAAGATGATGCATAGGTGAGGTGGCTGCGTTTGTGTTTGCATTTAGAGATGGTTCAATATCTCTATCGTCCATTGACGTTTGTATACAATTTGCAATCCTTAGGAGGGGGAAAGTCTTTCATTTCATTGTTTCGTGTTCCTCATAAGCAAATCAAGAGAAAAAGTACTAAAGATATTATGTTTAAATTAAAAGCTTCATTCTCTTTTCCATTCCTGACTATTTCATATAAATATCAACAGTACATGATATATCTATTTAAGTTTCTTACTTATATTGGTGAGTCATAAAAAATGACCGTTTTTCTTGCAAATTTAAAACCAATTATATTTTATTTAGCAATTTGTTTTAATATTCAAAGTATACACCGTTGTGTTCTGTGGTTTGTTTCCATTTCTATGCTAGCTGCCGAATTCTTTCGCAATACCACTCTTTGCCGCAATTCCATTTTGAACCTCGTCCAGAGAAATAAAGGTTTTTCCTTGAAGATAGTGCGCTAATGACCAGAACAGTTAGTAATCGGAAAGTACTAGGTCCGGACTATAAGCAGGATGAGGGAGAAGCTTAATCCCTTGTAATTCTCAAATGTTTTGTTTGGTGTAACGAGAAATGTATGGTCGAGCGTTATCTTGTTGAAACAAAACTTTATTGTTAAATAACCCTGGGTAACGCTGTGCAAAAACAACGTACATACTTTCTAACTGCTCGCTATAAAGTTCCGAATCAATAGACTGACCTTCGGGAATGAACTCATAATGAATTACGCCTTCATAATTCCAAAAAAACAGAAAGCATTGTTTTGTTTTTTTCGAATTGACCCTGTTTAGCGGACAGATAGAGCAGGCTGCTTGCAGTGTAACCATTGTTTCTTGGTCTTAGTGTTTCTCCAATATATCCATTTTTCATCGCAAGTAACAATCCTTTTGATGAACCGATGGTCATTTGGATTTTCCAAAAGATTTTGGCAAATTTCTACTCGCCGCTAAGCTTGTTCAGCGGTCAAATCATGACGAACCAATTTAGCTGAACAATACACTTTCCCCAGCTTATGCAGCTCACTATTTGCGATGGATTGGGATACTTCGAGTTCTGCTGCCAACTCCCGAATACTTTTAGTCGGGTCAGCCTCTACGTAACCCCGCAGAGCTTCTTCATCGAATGATGATTTTCACCCAAAACCGGCTATCCTCTCAAGACTAATGTCACAGGTATTAAATTTCTGAAACCACCTACACACTGTCCGTTCAGAAAGAGCACCCTCCTCTTCAAATTCCCGCTCTAAACGAGTGGTTTCGTCTGGGCGGCTAATGTAATTATCTCCCTATGCTCTAATAGATTTTTTCCTAGTTACTTGGGTAAAATTTATAATAATAATAATAATAATAGCATTTATGCTCTTCCTAGGAGCCCTACAGCTCACTGTCCGGTGATGGACACTGTTGTCTGTAACGGGAGAACACTGTCCGGAGGCCGGCAGTGCACTGAGAAGGCTCCGGGCGCAAATGACCACAGATGTTGAGACGCCTTAAAAAAAAAAAAAAAAAAAAAAAAAAAGACTAGCATTATGTTCCCAGAAAAAAATACAAATAATATATACAAAAAATGTACAAAGAAAATTTAATTGAAAATTAATAAAATAAAATGTTACTTCTTCTTGTAATTCTTTCCTTGTAATAATTTTGTTTCTATACAAATTGAAAATCTGGTAACTAGGCCCATCTGAGGGCAAAGGCCACTCCTAGATTTTGTCATCCCTTCTCATTTTGAGCACTTCTTTGCCACAATGTTCCACAGAGTCCCGTTACAACATCCTTCCATCTCGAGAACGGTCTACCTTTTCTCCGAGTGCTATACAAAGGAATCCATTCAGTTACTCTCTTCGCCCATCTATCTTCCTTCATCCTTGCCACATGCCCAGTCCATTTCCACTTTATCTTCAACGCCGCTTCCACCACATCAGACACTCGAGTTTTTTCCCTTATAAGTTCATTTTTAATTCTATCTTTTCTTGTAATATTAAGCATACTTCTTTCTATTGAGCGCTGAGTTATCTTAAGCCTGTTTTGAGTTTTCTTCGACGTGGCCCACACCTGTGCACCATATAACAAGCATGGAAGAATACAGGAATCAAAAACTCGAGACTTCAGTTCTGTTCTCATGGCACTTTTAAAAACAAATTTGAGATCCCAGTATTTCTTCCAAGCTATTCTAATACGAAGGTTTACTTCTTTTAAGGTGCCATTGTGAAATGAGAGGAGCTGCCCAAGATACACAATGCTTTCGACCCACCTGAGTCTCTTGCCTTCTAAGAAAATGATACCAGTGTTATTACTATTTGACATTAGCACAGTTTTTTCTTCATTGATCCTAAGACCAGCCTCTTTACCTTCCTCATTCAATGATGTTATCATCTCTGAAAGTTCCTGCTCCGATTCTGAAAAAAAAACATCATCTGCAAAACGTAGATTTGACAGAAATACCCCATTTATTTCCACTCCTATATTACCGCAATCCAAAGTACGTAAAAACTCTTCCAGCGTGCAGTTAAAAAATATGGGAGATGAAGGATCGCCTTGTTTGACTCCTCTCCTAACTGTGAAATCTGGTCCGATTTTGTCCATTACGATTCTCGCCTGACTAGGCAAGAATACCAGTCTCTTATAAGTTCAACAATTATTACCAATGCCCTGATTAATCAAACTTCGAAAAAGAAACTCATGCTTTACCAGGTCAAAAGCTTTTTTATAGTCAATGAAGGCCATGTAAATGATCTTCTCGTACTCTTTTGCATTTTCGATGACTTCATTTATTAGATAGATAAAATTCTGTATTTATGCCAAATTACATATTACAGGTGAGATTACAAGTGATATTATTATTATTATTTTTAAAGTATAAAACTAAAAATATGAATAAAACATCAGTAAATAAAACACCAATTACAATCCATTCCACTCATTATAAATATATATACGCATACTACTCATTGATTATAAAAGACCAACCATAAATTTGTACAATTTACCCAATTGGTATTTAGATTTTATCACTAGCAAGGCTGACAAATCAGCACTTTGTGAGAGGAAAGGCTGCAAATGATACTTTCTAACCGCGTTGTACACTGGACATTGGAGTATAATGTGTTCCATGTTTTCGGGCTCATTCAAGTTACAAAGGGTGCAGAGTTCATTACTATTAATTAAATGTGATCCACAATGTTTACTCCAGAGTTTGATTACCTTATCAGACGAAATTCTTAATTTACTAATCAGGCTTATTTTATCTATGTAAACTATCATAACATAAATATTGCTCCATGACACCTAACTGACTAATATTTCTATAAATAATCGAGTAACTTGAATTAATAGCTCTTTGTATATCGAGAGATATCAAATGATTTCTCCATTTCTCTAATAAATCTGGTAATTTCTTTGTAATATGTCCAGCATCGTTACAATAGACAATATCATTCTCACCAATAACACTGAGCCAAACTCGCAACTGTGAGAACCAATTCCATTCTATATTTCTATTCACATTGCTGTCAAGAACCTTCAACCTATTAAAACACAATTTTGGAATTCTTTTCTCATCCATATTAACTAGTCTGATCCAATAGGACAAACATTTTTTAAACACTACAACACTCAATGGAGCCCGCCCAGTTTCCAAACGCACCATATAATCCAGGGGTGTTTCTTGGCCAACAAAATAGCTGCTTAAAGTATCTAACTTGAGCTCTTTCTATTGTATTAAGATATTTTGAAGCCCAGATTTCTGATCCATAAAGCAGTGAAGCCGAAACAATAGAATCAAAAAGTTTGATTTTCGGCTCCCAAGACTGGCATTTGCTTTTAACCAAAATGCTAATTACTTTTTCCCACTTGTGGAATAGACTTATTTAGAAAGTATTCAGCAGCAACCTTATATTTTGTATTTGCATTAAAAGGAACACCCAAGTATACATATTTATTTTCAAATTTTAAGGCCTTGTTCTGCCAAAAAACATCTCTAAATGTTTTACATCTGTTTGATCTACTGAAAGGAACAATCCTAGTTTTTTCAGGATTCAAGGTAATTGAATGGCCACTACAGTATTTTTCTAATATTTTCATTTTGTCAACAGCATCGCTCCATGACTGGGAAAACAAAAGCAAATCGTCAGCAAATAACAGCATTGATAAATCTCTTCTAGAGCTTACACTTAATCCCTTAGCATTACCCCTTTCAAAATATTGAACAATATCACTAATATACAGTATAAATAAAAGCGCGCTCAAACACTCCCCCTGTAAAACACCCCTAGTAACGTCAATTTCATCTGAAAATTCCGAATTAATTTTTATAGTCACACTGGCATTATCATATAGATTCTTCATAATTCTTATTAATTTCCCACTGAGCCCCAAAAAATATAATTTTTTCCACAATTTATCCTGATCAATAAAATCGAAAGCTCTTTTAAAATCAATAAAAATTCCTAAGAAATAACTTTTTTTAATCCTGGTATGAATATTCAAAAAAGCATTCAACGTAAACAAGTGGTCAACGCACCCCCTACTCTTTCTGAAGCCTGCCTGTTCTTCGGGAAATATATTGTTTGTTTCGGCCCAGGCGTATATTGTTCGTGCTATAAGAGCAGTAAACAATTTACAAATAGGTCTGAGCAAATAGGTTCTACATTATCTCACTCTTTTTTGCCAAATCTAATTTTTCTTCCTTAATATTCACTTTAATACTATCCTTAATAAAATTCATAACATAAGATTCTGTTATAAAATAACTAGATGCATTTAATTCTTCTAAACCATAAATAATTAAATTTTTACTTCTCCATTCTCGTTCGAATCCTGTTTAATTTCATCTTTAAATTTTGTTAGAAGCTCTATAAGTTTTGATTCATCCATTTTAAATTAGAAATATAATTATTTAATAAACAGTAGGTAGTTACAGCTGATTGACCTACACCTTGACCAAGTTATACAGTAACTTGTTAGCAATAATATTATTGTTGTTTTGATATATTATGATTTAAACCAACAATCAACAATAACTTATTCTTATCTACTTTGCTAGTACTCACTGCGCAAGTCACCCCTACTACTCCAAAATCACCATATATCTTTTTACCTGCACTTAACTAAACTTAGTTATATAAATTTATAATTACACTTTCCAAAGCACCAACTCGCTATTTTCCAAATCTAACTTAACAGTCACCACTAGCACTCTTTTCTCTACAGTTTGATACTATTTTTAACGCTTAAACTCACAATTTAACACATTAAAAAGACAACTAATACGGAGACGATATGAACACAACCGGGGTGACCCTCGGACTCCTAATCGTAATTTAAATCCTTTTTTAATTTCCCCTTTTATAATAATTCTTCTCATTTATTCTGTGAATATGGTGCTTTTGGTATCGTTTTGAAGTTAATTTAAAGTTTTATTGTTTTGGTTTTTTATTATTATACACCATGAATCAATAACATGAAATAACGTTTTTTTTAACTTTATATTGTAGGTATGTTTTAATAACAAAATGAATGTTTTTGAAAAAGTACACTTGGAAAACTATTTATCCTTTAATCGACAAAATTCTTAATACATGCAACTAAGAAATCATAAACGCAAGGCAATCATAAAACAAAAAACAAACATAAGGTACATCTAAAAGGTAGGTCAGCCACCACTGCCACATATATATTTTTTGCAATTAATATAATTAAAATAAAACATTTAACAAATACTTCTACAACTCGGCCAATCTGACACCAGTGATCGACCTCGATCACAAATCCTCATCAGGATCAGATCCATTACCAGGGTCATCATGCCTACCAAGATCAAGTTGAAATTCACCAGAATCCAATGCAGAATTTGATTTCTCTTGCCATGGCCTCATTCGCCCTGATTCAAATACCCCTTCAAACGGTATGCTTGTTAACTGGAAACCATCCACGTCTCTTACCAAATATCTGTCATTGGTGAGGACTTTGGCTATCACATAAGGACCACGATTTTTCGGGATCAATTTTTTATTTACCCCTGGGGTGACATCGGTATTTACTATCACGACGAAATCCCCAACTTTATATTTCTTAGGAGTCTTATGTCTCTTATCGAAATAGATTTTATTGGCATCTTGGTTATCTTTAATTATTTTAGCCGCCTTGTTCCTATCTTCCTCTAAATTCCTATCCTTCACGTTCAAATTCTCCAAATATAGTCTTAAGAAATCTTGGACGTTTCCACGTTGGTCAACTCCAAACAATAATCTACTGGGAGTGTTATCAATAGAACGGTTCACTGTATTATTTAAAGCGAATTCTACTTGTGGTAGCGCCAAGTCCCACCTATTTGACTGTTCACAAATTTTTGATAAAATAGGGACAATATCTCTGTTATATCGCTCAATCTGGCCATTAGCCCGCGGTGTAGCCGTAGCTATTAAGGTATGCTTAATTCCTCTACTCTCTGCGAATTCTTTAAAAGCATTCGAGGTGAATGAGGTGCCCCTGTCCGATATGATTTTAATTGGTTGGCTATAGTTAATAAAATAACTATTTAGATGTTTTATTACCTCGTTTGAGCAAGTACTCTTGCATGGGAACAACTTAATGAATTTTGTGAAACCGTCTATTGCTTCGAAAATATATTTGTAACCTTTGGAAGTTTTTTTCTAGGGGACCAAGATGGTCAATATGCAAATGTGTAAAGGGTTTATTACCCTTATCAATGTTATGTAGTTCAGCCTCTTTCTTACCAGAGTTTGGGGAATAAATTATACATTTGAGACAATTCTTAATATAGTTTGTAATTTTTTCCCTCATGTTTGGGAACCAATAGGATCTAGTCACTAATTCCATAATTTTATCAGTACCCAAATGCCCTACATCATCATGATACATTCTCAGTACACTCCCTTCCATACTGGCTGGGACAAAAAACAAAAGTTTGCCATGATTTTTTCTATACACCATCCCATTTCTCAACTCAAATTTTTTTATGTTGGTTTGATTCTAAGTATTCTCTAATTTTTGATATACCCACATCTTGTGATTGTTGAAAAGCTAGATTCTGCTCAAAAGTATTCTCAAACAAGACTAAAAGGTTGTGACACCTACTTAATGCATCAACATGACCCATTTTTGAGCCCGCCCGATGCTCAATTTTATAATCATAGTTTTGCAAAAATAATGCCCACCTCGCGATTCTCGGATTGATATCCTTT
Source organism: Triatoma infestans (assembly GCA_011037195.1). NCBI lineage: Eukaryota > Metazoa > Arthropoda > Insecta > Hemiptera > Reduviidae > Triatoma > Triatoma infestans. The sequence goes on from JAAEAF010006907.1 coordinate 11,090, forward strand.
TTGCTCAATGTAAGCCTTAAACAGTCAGTGTATATTTTAAAATGAATTCCGGATAAGTAGATGTGAAAACGTTTCAGAGAATATACAATACAGAGACATCCCAATTCAAAACTGTGATACTTAGATTCCACAACGGTCGTACGCTTACTAAAATAGCAAACTGGATGAAATTTATTATCCTTTTGTTTTTGCAATAACACTGATCCGAAACCCAACGAGCTTGCGTCGCAATGTAGCTCTGTTACCGCGGTTGGCGAATATATTGACAAAATTGGCGGTAAAACTAAACAATTTTTTAAACAATTAAAAGAATCAAGCTGTTCTTTCTGAAACACAAGTGGTACAGATTTCTTAATTAATTCATATAAAGGGGCAGCTAGGACAGAAAA
>JAAEAF010006908.1:0-32006 GCA_011037195.1 Triatoma infestans
GATAAAAACCAATTTTTTGGACTCAGGGAACCTCAAAACGGATATTTCCGGTGAAAACTAGATATCGAAAATTTGTCGCGATTACAATACTTCCTCTTACTAGGGAGTAAGAGAATGTAAAAATCATTGAAGCTAATTAGCGAGAAAATTTTAAACATCTAAAAAAATCAGTTTATTAATGTGACACTTTCAGTAAGGTTGATCACGAACACACAACATAACGTACAAAAATTACCTACACAAACACCAAAAACTATAAATGATTGGGCTTGTTAGTTTAGGACACGAGAATTTTCCTCGTATACTATTTTACTTTTTTTATTTTACCATCTAAAGCCATTATATGGAGTTGTTTAAAAAAAAAAAAAAAAAATGGGGACCAGATTTCATTGTATCCTATCCGATCGATCGGCCATTGAAAGCAAACAAAGTTAGTGTTAACGAGAAATTATAGATAAGAATTTATTTGTATTTATTTATTTTTACTTTATCATAATCCTTAGTAAAAAGAGGAAGTATTGTTATCGTGCCAAATTTTCGATATTGAGTTTTCACCGGAAATATCCGTTTTGAGGTCCCCTGAGTCCAAAAAAGTGGTTTTTAACAAATGCTGTGTGTGTGTATGTGAACAGTATAGCTCAAAAACGAAAAATTGCAGAAATTTTAAACGTGATATTCCGTTTAGATATCACCATGGGTTCTGTCAGTAGATCGGCGGACAAAATTCCCTCAACCGGAAGTACCACTTTACTAATTTTTTTTTTTTTCACTTTTTTTCCAATATGGCTCCAACGATTTTCTTTAAACTTTATATATCAGCTACACATTTAATGATCTACAATTTTTATTTGTAACATTTTCCCGGGAAAATGCATTTAAGGGCACATTTTTGGGAAGGGTGGGTGGGTTTTGTCCTCTGAAGTGCTACTTCATTTTATTACACAATTCTATCAGCTAATTAATATTAAATAGAATTAAATATGTTGTTCCAAATTTCGAGTTTTTTGAAAAAAATCGGATGACTGGAAGTGCATTTATACTGAAATGTATTTTTCACTTTTCGGGTATTTTCAAGAAAACGGCTCAGCCAACGATTTTCTTTAAATTACGAATGTGAGCTATACATATAAAGAATTACAACTTTTATTTGAAACATTTCTCCTGGTGAAGTCATTTAAAGAGGCTTTTGGGGCAGGAATGGGGTTATGTTTTTTTTTTTATATGCTATCATAATAGTTGATTATACAACTCTAACATCCAAAAAAAAAAAATTAATCAGAAATAAATAGATGGCCAAAATTCCAAGTTTCAAGAAAATTAGTAGACCGTAAGTGCGCTTTTACAGAACATTTTTTTTTTTCAGTTTTCGACGAACTCCAAGGAATTTCATCAAATTTGGTACACAAACCATAAAATTTGTCAATTAGGTATAATTTTGAAAATTGGAATAAGAGAAAGTTGTGTGAGTGTTTCACACGAGATTTTGTGGGGGGGGGGCAGAGGAGATTCATAAATGTTTGAAACTGAAAAAGTAATCGTTTTTGAATTGGAAAACCATACAGTATTTGGGGAATAGGATTATTTGAAATGGTTGGTTAAATTTAATTTAAATTTTAATGGTGGGACATTTTTTTAATTATAATTGACATTTCTGTTCTGCCTGTATAACTAATAAAAATAAAAGAATTTCTTTTGAAACCAGTCAAGATAATCAGTAATAGTATGTTATAAGTAAACGAGTAAGTACATATTGTGTTTGTGTGTGTGTGGTTACTCCACCATTATTACTGGCGCGGCCATAGTTTCTCCCTTCAACCGGTCCTACCAGCTGGCAGGCTATTCACAAGCTACGGCCGTTCTCTGCACAGTACATACACTCTTAATGGAACTCTTAAATTTCCAGCCAAGATAGTAAAAACTCCTATAAAGTGCTAAAGCCTTCCGTTATTCTTAGCTCCTTGTACAATAAAATCTTTTGTGTGTTTCCTCAAAAAATAAAAAAAATAAAAAATAGATAAATATCTACACTCGCCTTAGATTTCACAGCACAAAAGATAATTTTCTTACATGGCGTATTAATTAATTTTTAATATTAATTACTTATATAAGTATAAAGAAAGCTTGGAAGTATGGATTCTATCTAGTATTTGATTTTCACTATTGATCCTTACATTTCCAATGATTATTAATTTAAGGATATATTTGAAACACCTTATGACGGCATAATCGTTATGCTTATCATCCTTTCTGTGATCTAGTTTTTTGCATTTATTTATTTTATGATATCCCAACTCATCCTGCTACCATCCTTCTCACTGAAATGTGATTGGTGATGTTGTGTGTTTGTGTGCTGGTAGCCTGTGGCGTGAGCGGCTTAGTAAAAGGGCTTGTTAGTATCTATGTTTAACAGGGAAGTATTAGTAATAAGAAAGTAGTCACCACTGCTAAAAATAAATATATTCTATTAAAATAATAACTACAAGTTATTTGCAAACGATGATATTAATATGCACTGATGCTAAGGGAGCGAAAAACAAGTGTACTGCTTCGGTGTCTACAATAAACTATATTGTTTGAATGCGGAAGGCAGACTGTCCGAAAGAATACCTTCTCTTACAAAACAGTTGGCCAAGTGGCATTGTATTAATTTAACGGATTCTTGCGCCTTTGTCTCTTGGTTTGCATTAACCAAGATTGTAGTATACCTGGCTCTATCCCCATCACTAAATACACTATTTGAACTATCTAATTTTCACAAAACTATTTTCCAAAACTATTATTTTTCCATTTCGTTCTTCCACTACATCACCTATGCAGATCATACTGCTATCCTGTCTACCAATAGTGATTCCGTAACAGCCCATAGAAATTTACAAACCCACCTCCCCTCCCTAGAAAATTGGTTCAAAAAATGGGTCATTAAACTTAATGAAAATAACTCCCAAAACATTACCTTCACTCTAAGTCGCATTACTCTTCCCCCAGTCTACTACAACTTTATTCCTTTGCCAGTGGTCAGTAGTATATGTTTGCCGGTTCTGAGACAGATTTTCACTCCCTCACCTACCCCCCTCACCTTATACGTCCCAACCTTCCCTGTCCATGATCCACCACCCCCTCACCACCCTAGTTACCCCTCTCCCACCAAATGACCCCCCTCCCCCCCCCAAACCTTTCCCAACTTTTCCCCCACCCCTCCCCCTCTCCTTTTCCTGTAGGCGAAGAAATATAAAAATTAATTTTTTTTTTTGCTGAGGTCAGCAAAAACGATCTCACAACCTTCGTCATCCAAGTCCATCACTTACACCACTCAGCTATAGTGGTAACTTGGCAATAGTAGTTTTCTTTAGATCCTTATACCTCACCCACATACTTCTCCCTCATCTCTCTCATATCCTTTCTCTCTCTCTCTCTCTCTATAGATATATATATAAAATATATACACAGAGACTTAAAGAGAGGCTCTGCCCCACGTACCCCAGGCCAGGGTTCATTAACCTGTATTTTTCCATTCATATAGGTAAGATTTTACCTTGCTATGCTTTCAACGAAGCAGTTTCAACAACCCCCTCTCCTCCTATTGAATTCCGAAGGTTTCCGAGTTTACCCGAAGTCCATCACGATTTTTATATGTATTTTGTTAATTTTTATCAAAATTTTTGTTTTCTTATTATTTAACACTAGTATGTAACAGTAATTTATCTAAAACAAGTTCTTTATTGTCATATCCAAAGGAATTAGAAGAGTAACGATCTATTACAGGTAACACATTTATTAATACAAATATATTACAAAAAATACCATATTCGTTTTGCAACATTTTTATTATGTGTTATTATGGATATTTTCACTTTAATTTACACACAAAATACTACTATTTCCTTATTCCTATTAGGCGTATATTTAAAGGTATCTAATTTAATTTTTATTCTGTAACTTAAATCCATATCCACCAATTCTCTTTCCAGCCAGTAATTCGAGCAGTAGAACATATTTATATTTTCGAACTGTAATATATAACGAAGATTCTTCCTGTGTGTAACTTCCTTAATACTAGTAATTACCAATTCTGTCCCTTCTGCGATTTCTTCTAAGCGGTTACAATCACGAAATTTAATAGGATCTTTTATCTCTTGCATGGTAATGCTCTTAATTTGGTCCACGTCTTCTTGTGTAAATGGAATATTTTCCATACTTTTCCATACATCGGTGTAAAAGTTTACTTTTTCTATCTTGGAAAACGTGTGGCCATGGTAAGTTGTAAGGCCATTTGTAGTAAACGTGACAAACGTTCCTTCTGTAGGTAGACTAATTAATTCCATTCCGTTGTAAGGAATAATAACGTATCCATCTTTAATAAGTCCTTCTCTATTGTTATATGCATTCATAAAAATATTTTTATGCCAGCCTTTTAAGTAATAAACTTCTTTATTTCCATCTTTTTCGGCCAATACTCCCACATACGGATATTTACCTCTATTATTAACGGTAAATGCAGACACCTTATACTCGGCATTCGGATGTAAATTCTTCCACTGGGTGTAGAAATAGTCTTCTAATCTTTCCCTTAACTGGAGTATCTTTTCTTCTTTCTCTAGAAGCTGTTTATATTCTTCCTTTATTGCTGCTGTCCTTTCCAAATAATCTATCTTCCGTCTTTTAGCATCTAATTCTTCCAGTTCCTGTTTTCGTTTCCTTGCCGATGTTATGTACGCAGGCGACAGTGGCTCTATTTCTTTAATAGTATATGGGGATAGTCTGTTAGTATTATTTGTTCTTTCCTTAAAACACATGGAATAATATTACTTGTAGAAGAGACTAGCCCGGTTTCCTGGATGTCTATAACTTTTGGAATAGTAGAGAATGGTGTTCTAGACCTAGAGAAGTAGGTCTCTCCAGCCTTAATGTAGCACTTTTGTATTATTCGAACGTTGTCTTTGTTGTCCGTATTTTCTACAACTTCTATATAATTAATTGGTAAGCAATTAAAACTAAACGCAGATAGAACGTAATTTACAATCTTCTTCCTAGAGACTTTCTCATTCGGTAAGTTTATCTGTATTCCAGTTAACTTTCCTGTATTGTGTTCCCCCAATAAACGTATTGCAGTATATTATTAAATACAAGACAACAACTGTTCTGTAAAGCGTCCGCAATCTTTGTCCACATTTTTGCAACAGAAACCGAGTATATCGGTGCATCCTGGAAATATATCTTACTACTCTCCAATAAGTGTAAACAATCTTCTAGAGGAATATAGGATGCATTATGGGGGTTCCAATACTATAGTTGTATATTGTTGCTTCTAATCTGGTAATACCATGCTGTTTGGCGGAAGCAGACGAAAATGTTTCTTTTAATCTCGTATCCGGACAGTTGATAAAATCGATTATATGGTTACCAATCTGTTTACTAACACCTGGACTCGTTAATTGACATACGAATTTGTTATAAATCTTTATTCTGGCGTTAGATGTTAACCATGTTAAGCAATCAATCCCAACTGTTTTATCGTTATTTACAATAACATTACCGTTTTCCATGTATTCTGCTTGGTTACAAAAGTTAAAGTTACTTGTTAAATAATTTCTCATTTCCTCTTTGTTAAATATTCCAGCAAAGTCCTGTGTTATATCCATGTCCATTAGGTAGTAATCTTCCTTGCGGAGCTGCTCCAGCAAGTCAGGCAATACTTCCAATAGATTATCTAATTTTACGTCTGCTAACTCCACTTTGTAAGGAATGCATACTGGATTTTTATATTTGTTGGTAATATTTTCTATACCTTCTCCGATTATTTCTCTTGTTCCTTTTGCAAGTAGGTTATCGCTTAGTAAGAGGAAAGGTAGTTTAGCCTTATCTCCATGTTTTGCAGAGACCAATTGTCCAAACTTTCCACGTATATAACTATTAAAAGAGCCACATATTTCTTCCTTAACTAGTTTAGATTTTCCATCGTAGTCTTCTAAGCCGCAAATCTTTACAAGCATAATATTGTCGCAAAATGGTTCCGTAATTGGGGCAAGACCGTTATCGTTTACTAGTAATTGTTCTCCTTCCGTATAATTAATATTACCGACATCGGAAACCAGATTATTATTTTCCATATTTTCTAACAATAACCAGTGTCCAAATCTTTCGTTCGTTGGTTTTACTTTCCTTACATAAAGCTGGGACACACTAAACACCTTCGAGCTATCCATGCTAACACTTCCAACGACACCGACTATTAAACTCGATATTATTTTTGCTGCCCCTGTTTTATAGCTATCGTGGAAAGGACTTCGGGTAAACTCGGATATCTTCGGAATCCAATAGGAGGAGAGGGGGTCGTTGAAACTGCTTCGTTGAAAGCATAGCAAGGTAAAATCTTACCTATATGAGAAATACGTTTCCCCAACGTTTTTAATGTAACATTTTTGCGCAATCTGTACAATATCTTTGTTTACACAATCTTCTACAATATAATATATAATTAATTGGTAGAGAGTTAAAACGAAATGTCGAAACAACATAATTTATCATTTTTTTTTTTTTTTTTCTCTGTTCTTGGTATTTTCCGGTAGGTTTAACTGTATACCAGTCAACTTTCGTGTGTTCTTATTCGCCCAATATACATACTGTAACAAATTATTAAATACAAGGCAACAACTGTTGTTTAATAAAAAAAACAGGAAAATAGAAAATAAAATGAAACAATAAAAGAAAATTAAAAGGGTGAGAGGGGGGCGCCTTTCATAGGCTTTCCAGTCCCTCTGGTAGGCTCTGTTTGGTATAAAAAGACAGGTATAATATATTTAATAATTAATACCTCTGCTAGGCTCTGTTAGAGTGATTAACAGGGGGTATAATAAAATGAATAATAAATGAAATGTTTGATAATATTAAGTTACGGAAAATATTGAGTGGACTGTATAAAAGATTGAGCCATATGGGCTCAGATAACATGAACAAATTAATATTTAACAAATACAAAATGAGAAGCAAAAAATAGTTATTAAATTCACCAAGCCAAAAGGAGTGGCGCTTACCTCCAAACGCAGACACCTTAAAATTAGTGTGGTTCGACTGACCTTCAGCCCATATGGGGAATGGAAGGAAAATAGGAGACAGGAAAAGGGAAACAAAAGGGAACCATATGCCTGTAATTCCAGCGTCGTTGTCCACACAGTACGGCTGATGAAAGTAGATGAAAATTCAAACGGGCTCCAGGAAAGCTGTACGGTCGGAGAAGCAGCGGAAGTAGAGACCACGTGCTTGCCGTTCAATCTTAAGAGGCTTGGAGAATCCGTGAGGCACTCACCCGACAAGAAATCGACTATCACGATTAACGCTGAGGAAAACCAGATGTGGCAAACATGGGTTTTCCACCAAACGGAAAAGCGGAAATGCAAATTAAGTAGGCAAATATTCGCACTGCACTATGTTACTTGTCTGGATGTTACTTTGTGACTGACCTAGTGAGGGCGATAAAGGGTCTACCCCCACTCTCTAATTAGGACACAGCCTATAGGTTATCAATTTATATATATAGAATATTAATTTTTAGGGCGGCAAATTTAAATTAAGATAAATACCGAACACACCCCCCGTTGAACTTGTTCAACCTTTAATTAGATAAAGTAATAAATATGTTTAGTAATCCAGTCCCTACGATATGCAAATTTCAAAAATGGTGACTGGACTAAGTAAATGTAAAAGTGGGGTTAGTTGGCAGTAGGCAAACAATAAAGTTTGCTTGCCGCACGCAGAAAAGTACCAGATAGGGTACGAACTTCAGCCTTACGAACAACGCCGTCCGGAGCTGAATAAACCTTAATAATTTGGCCAAGAGGCCAATGGCGAGGAGGACAGTTCGGTTCTTCGACCACTACCACGTCGTCTACCTTTAAATTAGAGCCAGGGTGAAACCATTTGGCACGAGATTGAAGGGTAGCAAGGTACTCCATTCGCCATTGCTTCCAAAAGCGTTGAGTTAAGGCTTGGATCAACTTATAGTGTTGCAGGGAGCCATCTTTAAGTTCAGCGCAGTCCTGTTCTGGAGGCGCAGTAATGGCACGCCCAATAATAAAGTGTCCCGGAGTGAGAGGTTGAAGCTCACCCGGTGAAGAGGGCATCGCCGCCAAAGGGCGAGAATTAAGAATCCCTTCTATTTGTGTTGCAAGCGAAGTAAATTGGGATAAGGTAAGAATATTAACCCCAATGACTCGCCTAAGATGAAATTTGGTGGATCTGACCGCACGTTCCCATAAACCACCCATAGATGGGGCAGCCGGAGGCAGAAAGGAAAACTCAATTTTATTTTCCACCGCAAAATTCTGAACAATTTTATTGTTCAAAGGATCCTTAAGAATGAGGTTAAATTCGCGCTGTAGCACACGTTCTGCCCCTTTAAAATTGGTACCACAATCTGAAAATATCTGTTTGGGGCATCCACGACGACTAATAAAGCGTCTCAGCACATCCAAAAAGGAATCAGTGGACAAATCTAGGGCAACCTCTAGATGAACCGCCTTTACGGCGAAGCAAACAAATATGCATAAGTATATTTTAATTAAGGGGGCCTTGCGTAAAGAATAAGGCTTCACAATAAAAGGTCCACAGTAATCAATTCCAGTGTGATAGAACACTGGGGCAGGATTTACACGTTCTGGTGGTAAATCGGCCATTAACGGTGGAGTATTGCGGGGATTTACCCTGAAACATTCCACACAATTAAAAATCATAGTACGTATTACTTGGCGCGCAGCCAGAATCCAGTACGTAAGAGATAGCTGGAATTGAACCTGAGAGGGTCCAGCATGGCCTAGCCTTATATGGGTATGACGAATTAACAAATCGATTAAATAATGTTTCTTAGGCAAAATTATGGGATGCTGACCTTCATAATTCAGGGCGTTGGACAACCGACCTCTGACGCGCATTAAACCAAAATCGTCTATGTAGGGAACTAGCCGTTGAATGGCAGTTCGCGCAGGTTTATTCCGTTTAACGGCAAGTAAATCTTCGGGGAGTCCGCTTAACTGTATGTAGCGCATAAGATAGTTATGGGCCAATCTGCGGCAATCTAAGGGAGTCAAATTATTGCCCTTGAGCCTAGACGGAAACCATTTGATCATGAGCGTTACAATACGCAGACATTTGTCCCAAGAAGAAACTGATGAAAATAATTGAGCGTCACACTGAGTGACCGCCAAAGAGCAGGGAGCTACCGGTTTTAATTCTAATAACTGGTCATCCACAATGGCAGGAGGTGGCATGGAAGGCCAAAATTCCTCACACTCGTACAACCAGGGAGGTCCTGTCCACCACATTGGAGATGAAATTAACTCATTAGGGTAACAACCTCTCGACGCAAGGTCAGCTGGATTGACATCGCCGGGGATATGTGACCACTTGGCACCTTCTGTTAATTCAGAAATCTGGGCCACCCGGTTAGCTACAAAGGTTTTAAGTAAGTAGGAGGGAGTTTTAATCCACTCCAGGACAATAGCAGAATCTGTCCACAGAAATATTTTGTCAATGGACATATGACGGCTTAACAGCTCCCGAAAATGGTGCGCTAGTTTAGCCAAAAGATGTGCGCCTGAAAGTTCAAGGCGCGGCACAGTCATCGTCTTTAGAGGGGCTACCTTAGTTTTGGCAGTCAAAAGCGTACAACAGACGCCTTGTTGAGAAGCTGACCGAATATATAAGACGGCAGCATATCCAAGTTGGGAGGCGTCAGCAAACCCGTGTAACTGTATGGGTGGCGACGCAGAACCCAAAGGACGAGCAATTTTTATTTCCGCCAAACTAGTTGACAACATGGTTACAAAGCCTTTCCAGGGTTGAGACAAGTCATCAGATAATGGAGTATCCCAGTCTAAATGATTGCGCCAAAGCGTTTGTAGAAAGCATTTCGCTTTGAATATTACTGGAGCAATCCAGCCACAGGGGTCATATAACTTGGCAGTTTGAGCCATGACTGAGCGTTTAGTCAGCGGGGCATCCTTTCCAAAGACCATTTCTGCGGCGGGGAATTCAAAAACATCAGGGTTCGGCTTCCAGACCAGACCTAAAACAGACTGAGGTTCAGTAAGCTGAGTGGCAACTTCATTAAAACAAGTAGCCTTCCACAAATGGGGGTGATTGCTGGCCCATTTGTCCAGCACAAATCCTCCTTTGGCCAACAGGGCAAAAATTTCATTTTGCAATTCCTGGGCCTCTTCAAGTGTATGGGCACCTGCAGCCAAGTCATCAACGAAAAAATTCTCAAGCACTAACTTAGAAGCTCGAGGGAACGCCTCGGCTTCATCACAAGCTAATTGTTGTAAACTACGGATGGCCAAATAAGGGGCACAACTAAGTCCGTAGGTTACGGTTTTCAAAGCATAAGTCTGGATAGGTTCAAGTATATTGGAACGCCATAAAATACATTGGTAAGCACAATCGGCTTCCCTGACTAAAATTTGCCTAAACATTTGCTTTATATCGGCAACAAATACAAAGCGGTAAATTCTAAACAAAGTAAGAATATTACTAATTAACGCCTGTAGCTTGGGTCCTGTCATAAGAACATCATTCAGAGAATAGCCACTAGAAGTTTTGCAGCTGGCATCAAAAACTACTCTGATTTTGGACCTATCGCCATGGCTTTTAAATATTCCATGATGAGGAATATAATATTTAGGAAAAGTGGCAGTCGTTACTGGGGCCATATGGCCTTGGATTAAATAATCACGCATAAATTCCATGTAACGGGCCTTAAACTCTGGATATTTAACAAATTTGCGCTCCAAAGCTTGAAAACGCGAGAGCGCTGGTGAATACGAATCTCCCAAGGAAGACGATTGCTCCTGTCGTAAAGGGAGACTAACTTCATAACGTCCAGAGGGCAGACGTTTGGTTGTCCGCAAGAAAAATTCCTCACAGCGCTGGTCTTCAGGGGATAAAGCAGCCGGAGCGGGAGGGGGTTCTTCCACTTCCCAGAAACGGCGCAGGGTCCTGGAAAGATCGTCTTCCGCAGCAGAAGACACCAAAGACTGAGGAGGAACATACTGATTAAAATTGCACGCATTGCCATTTAAAGCAATTGGTGCTGCACCCATTAGCACATAACCAAAGCGCGTAAAGACGGCTTGAGGAAGGCCATCACCCAGGTGACGAACTGGGCCCACAAAAGAGGAAGCAGTCAAGTCCGCACCTAACAACGCATCTACTTTGGACGGGACTCCAAAGGTGGGATCAGCGAGTACCAAGCCTTCTGTGGCTCTGGTAACTTGATTAGCGATGCCAACGCAGGGAGTCACACGACTAATTTGGGGCAATACATGAAAGCAATGTGACTGGGAAATCAATTCACCACTCAAGGTACCCACTGCAAGGTGGCACGACGTAGACGAGGGGACGGAAGTAGTACCTACACCACTCACTACGAAGGGGTCGTGAACTAAGTTAACCTTAAGCTTATTTGCACAGCTTTCAGAAATAAAAGAAACTTGAGAAGCACTATCCAAAATGGCTCTAACCACCACATAATTATTTGGACTCACCTGAAGTCTGACTAAACTCGTAGCCAACAATATACTACTAGGCATGGAAGAATTAGTAGAGACGCAGGTAGTGGCCGAAGAAGGGACCGCAGTTGGTAATCCTTCCTCATTATTATGAGGTGCAGAAGACATAGGAAGTGCATTGGCGCTCACAGATTTGCTCTCAAAATGGAGTAGCGAATGGTGGCGCCTAGAATTACATTTGGCGCAGGCCTGTAAGTCAGCACAAGCGCCTTGGTGTTTCTTATTCAAACACACAGCACATAATGTGTGCCATTTAATTAATGTGTAACGCTCAGAGGGTGTCAACCTAAGAAGAGTTGAACACTGCACAATGGGGTGCAAGCCTCCACACAGCGAACACTTTAATTGACAAGCTTGAGCTGTTAAAGAAGCAGAATTATATTTGGATTTAGAAAAATCAGAAAGCTTACGATTCTTAGAAGCTTTGGACCTCTTTTTAGGACTGTCAGCCCTTTCCACTACTGGAACATCCTCAGAATTGGCTTCTTCCTTTCGCTCAGCAACGTCAGTTAGAAAAGAAATAATTTCTGCAATCTGCGGTATTTTATCTTTATCTTTTACAGTACCCTCGAATTTCTCCCTCAGAGGGGCGTCGAGTTGTGACAAAAGATAGTAAGTGTATATAACACGATATGGTTCATCTACCTGAAGTGAGGTAAGAGAACTAAAATTCAATTCATACGCGTCAATTAATTGCCGAATAGAATCCGAGGAATTTCTCACCGCCTTAGGGAGGTTCCACAAATTACGACAATATTTTTTAACAATCACCCTCTTTTTATGATACCGCTCAGTTAAAACCTTAAGGGCAGTTTCATAACTTTCATCATTAAGGGGCAACTTAGAAATTTTATCATAAGCCTGACCCGCTAGATGATTAATCAAATATAACAATTTTTGTTTAGGGGATAACATAACGTTGTCATGAACAAGTGTCATGAATTTGTTATAAAATTCATCCCAATCGGAAGTACCGTTAAATTTTGGTAAGGTTAAACGAGGCAATTCAGACAAAGTTAATGATGTTTGATTCAAAGGATTAGGTGCTAAACTCAACCTAGGGTCTAGGTGAGTTGAGCTGGCAAGAGGATGTGAAGTAGCAGCAGAAAGAACCCCGTTAGCATGAAGTTCGCCTTTCGCTAACAACTCCTCTAATTTATGCATGCCTGCCAATAATGTTTCCTCATTTAGGCCTTCTGGTAAAACTTCCAAATTAAGGTAGGGTTGCAGCTTTTCATTGGCTGAAGTATAGTCAGCACGAAGCTTCTCAAGCAACCAAGTAACATCCAACCGCAGGGAAGGGCTATCAGGACTCAATGCCTCTAGACGCGTCACTGTTGACTCTAAAGTCGCCGTAGATACAGAAATCTGACGGGTAAATAAAACCGCAGTTAATTTTTGAGGTGCCATAATGGGGTAGTTCGTGATAATAAGTCAAAACACCCAGATTACGAGCAACAACAAAGCAGCAGAAAATATAAATTCCAGAAGGGAATTTAACAATAAACGTGTTAGGATTTACGCAAATATTTTACAATTAAATGCAACACGAAATCTAACAAAATTCAATAATTCTGTTTACAACGAAACAGACGAAACACATTAGATTGATAATGAATTTCTAAACGAAAATTCAATAATAATAAACATAAATCACGCAAACGTAAACAAATGAGGAGGTTCTTGCCAGCAGGTTACAGGCTGGAAGGTTACTCAGCTGGTCAGAGGGCGCGTAAGTGTGTCGCTGCAATCGGACACTATATAGTGAAGGGCCACGTGATAAGAAACCAAATGATATCAGGCCGTGGAATAAAATATGGCCGCGACTCTCCACTTCCTTTGAACGCCAAGCACGTGGCTTAACCTCCGAACACGTGATTTTAAGGAAATCAGCACTTGCAAGAATAGACAATATTAAATTAATAAAAAATTAAATAACGTTTACCACCTTAAGGGTAAAGTTTGTGGGGGCCTCTGGTAGGCTCTGTTTGGTATAAAACCAGGAAATAAAATAAAACAATAAAAGAAAATTAAAAGGGTGAGAGGGGGGCGCCTTTCATAGGCTTTCCAGTCCCTCTGGTAGGCTCTGTTTGGTATAAAAAGACAGGTATAATATATTTAATAATTAATACCTCTGCTAGGCTCTGTTAGAGTGATTAACAGGGGGTATAATAAAATGAATAATAAATGAAATGTTTGATAATATCAAGTTACGGAAAATATTGAGTGGACTGTATAAAAGATTGAGCCATATGGGCTCAGATAACATGAACAAATTAATATTTAACAAATACAAAATGAGAAGCAAAAAATAGTTATTAAATTCACCAAGCCAAAAGGAGTGGCGCTTACCTCCAAACGCAGACACCTTAAAATTAGTGTGGTCCGACTGACCTTCAGCCCATATGGGGAATGGAAGGAAAATAGGAGACAGGAAAAAGGAAACAAAAAAGAACCATATGCCTGTAGTTCCAACGTCGTTGTCCACACAGTACGGCTGATGAAAGTAGATGAAAATTCAAACGGGCTCCAGGAAAGCTGTACGGTCGGAGAAGCAGCGGAAGTAGAGACCACGTGCTTGCCGTTCAATCTTAAGAGGCTTGGAGAATCCGTGAGGCACTCACCCGACAAGAAATCGACTATCACGATTAACGCTGAGGAAAACCAGATGTGGCAAACATGGGTTTTCCACCAAACGGAAAAGCGGAAATGCAATTAAGTAGGCAAATATTCGCACTGCACTATGTTACTTGTCTGGATGTTACTTTGTGACTGAGCTAGTGAGGGCGATAAAGGGTCTACCCCCACTCTCTAATTAGGACACAGCCTATAGGTTATCAGTTTATATATATAGAATATTAATTTTTAGGGCGGCAAATTTAAATTAAGATAAATACCGAACAACTGTTCTGTAAAGTGTCTGTTAGCCTTGTCCACATCTTTTGCAAAAAAAACAGAATACATTGGAGCTTGACGGAAATAACGTTTACTACTTTCCAATAGGGATAAACAGTCTTCCAGAGGGTTGTACATATCGTCGGTTGCTTGTAATAATTTTCCAATACAGTAGTTATAAATAGTAGCTTCTAGTCTTGTAATACCATGTTCTTTGGTAGAAGTAGACGAAAATGTTTCTTTTAATCTTGTATCCGAACAATTTACAAAATCTGTAATATAATTGCCGATTTTCTTATTAACGCCCTGACTTGTTATTTTGACAAATAAACTTATTGCATATTTTAACTGTTGCGATAGAAGTTAACCAAGTTAAACAGTTCTTACACAACTGTTTTATCGCTATCCACAAATTACATTACACTCGTTCTTATACTCACCTTGGTAGCAAAAGTTAAAGTTATTGGTTAAATAACTACCCATTTCTGTTTTATTAAATATTCCAGCAAAGTCCTGTATTATATCCAAATCCATTAGGTAGTAATCTTCCTTAAACAGGCATAGGATATTATGCGCTAAAAAACATGTTACTTCTTAATAAAAGAATATTGGAACAAGTTAAACCATTATAAGTTTCTAATCTGGGGAAATGATTGCATTATATCCAAATTCGAAATCTTCTGTTGTAGCCATTGTCTAATGTCTATTAGTCCAAGAAAAACACACAGATATACAATAGAACATAAACATATATTGCACTAAAACATTCTTAAGTTTTCGCATGGCAATTATTGTGGATTGCAATAACAGTTTTGCTAGTAATTTCCAAGTTCTTTCCTCAACCTTTCTAACATGTAACAACTAAGAAATAAGTTTCTAATCTGGGGAAATTATAACCGAGTTCGAAATCTTCTGTTTTGTAGCCATTGTCTAATGTCTATTAGCCAAGAAAAACACAGATATACAATAGAATATAAACATATATTGCACTAAAACATTCTTAAGTTATCGCATGGCAATTATTGTGGATTGCAATAACAGTTTTGCTAGTAATTTCCAAGTTCTTTCCTCAACCTTTCTAAACATGTAACAACTAAGAAATAAGTTTCTAATCTGGGAAATTATATCCAAGTTCGAAATCTTTGTTTTGTACCCATTGTCTAACGTATATTAGTCCAAGAACAACCAAGAAAAACACAGATATACAATAGAATATAACATATATTGCACTAAAAACAGTCTTAAGTTATCGCATGGTAATTATTGTGGATTGGAATCAGCTTTCCTCCACCTTTTTAAACATGTAAACAACTTGTTCTACTGTCTTACATTCTTAAACAGGCATAGGAAATTATGCCCTAAACAATATGTTACTTTTTAATCGAAGAATATAGGAACAAGTTAAACCAATGTTTGCATAGTATAGGAAATGGGAAATGATTGCATTATATCCAAATTTGAAATCTTCTGTTTGGAATTTAGACATTTCTACCAACACTAACGTCTATTAGTCCAAGAACAACACAGATATACACAGAATATAATACAGTATATTGCCCTAAAACAGTCTTAATTTATCGCTTGGCAATTATTGTGGATTGCAATAACAGTTTTGCTAGTAATTTCCAAGTTCTTTCCTCAACCTTTCTAAACATGTATCCCTACAACTTGTTCTACTGTCTTAAATTGTTAAACAGGCATACTGATATTATGCACTAAAAAATATGTTACTAAGTATCTGTCTAGTGATTAAATATGCGGAATTTGGTATGTAAATTGAGATACACCAGTTATTAAATCACTAGCTTTTTTTTCCTTTCTTTAATTGCATAAACAATTAGTTCGATAAAACATATTATTAACTATTTCGTCGATAACAGGTTCAACAACTTTAAACTGTGCCAAAAAACAAAAAAAAACAAGCGATATATTAGATTCTATAAATATATAATGATCGATAAAAAAAAAGAAAGGAAAATGGAGATTTACATTGTAATTGCTTACCAAAAACCTTACACAGGTAAGTGACTCATAAATCAATATACTGTATTAAATGTCAATATACTTGATCGATAAAAGTAGATAAGAAGGAACCATAGATTAAGTTTTAGTTTATTGTTTACCAAAAAACTTACATAAGTATCCGTCTAAAAAAAAAAAAATAAGTAAATATATTATATTGCAAACATTGTGCATACATAGAGGTTAATAAACTTTTGTACGAATGGAAAAATACAGGTTAATGAACCCTGGCCTGGGGTACGTGGGGCAGAGCCTCTCTTTAAGTCTCTGTGTATATATTTTATATATCTATAGAGAGAGAGAGAGTGAGAAAGGATATGAGAGAGATGAGGGAGAAGTATGTGGGGTGAGGTATAAGGATCTAAAGAAAACTACTATTGCCAAGTTACCACTATAGCTGAGTGGTGTAAGTGATGGACTTGGATGACGAAGGTTGTGAGATCGTTTTTGCTGACCTCAGCAAAAAAAAAAATTAATTTTTAATATTTCTTCGCCTACAGGAAAAGAGGAGGGGGAGGGGGTGGGGGAAAAGTTGGGAATAGGTTGCGGGTGGGGAGGGGGGTTATGTGGTGGGGGAGGGGTAACTAGGGCGGTGAGGGGGGTGGTGGAAATTGGACAGGGAATGGTTGGGACGTATAAGGTGAGGGGGGTAGGTGAGGGAGTGAAAATCTGTCTCAGAACCGGCAAACATATACTACTGTGGTCAACGTTCACTGCTATCTTGGGCATTACTTAGACCGAAGACTTAACTGGAAACCTTATACACGACTTAAAAGAATAGAACTAAACAGACGCTTTTGACAACTTAAAAAAACTACTGGACAACAGATCTAAACTATCCCTAGACAACAAAAGACTGATTTATACATCTATTTTAAAGCCAACCGGTGCGTACGTGATAGAACTATGGGGTTCAACCAAACGCTCAAATCTACAAATACTCCAATCCCTACAATCCAGAATCCTCCGTAATATTGTAAACGCTCCTTTTTACGTCTCCAACCGAACAATACACACTGATCTTAATATACCTTTCATATGTAGTGGAAGAACGAAATAGAAAAATAATAGTTTTGAAAAATAGTTTAGAATATTTTATAGTTTGAAAAATCTAATTTTGTTAATATATTAAATAGTGAATTCACCTTCAAAAAGAATGTATTTAGAGTCAGATACTGAAATATGGGGTCATTGCTATTAAGGAAACAAAGGCACAAAAACCCGTTAAATTAATACAATGCTACTTGGCCAACTGTTTTGTTAAAAAGTGCATTCCTTCAGACAGTCTGCATTCTGCTTTGAAAGCCAGAACACTTACTTCAGGAATCGCTCTGTAAAACTCATGCGAGATTTGCATTTATTCTAGATATACATCTGATTTATTAAGATAAAATTGTGATATTGTAATATACTTAAATTTGCTTAGAGAATAATATATTTATTTTAAAAAACAGTGGTGCTCTCATGATTATTACTAATACTTTTCTCTTAAACATACATACAAGCCCTTTTACAAACCGCTCAAGCCACTACAAATACACATCACCATTACATTTCACATAGCTCAAATCGGCCAAACCCGTTCCAGGAAAATACATATTAACCTACAGATGCACACAAATCCTTTAGTTCATCAACTGTCTTCCCGAACACTTTCTGATAACCCTCCTAGACGTCTTAAAAGACAATGGCCTCGTGATCTCCAGTCATGTGAAGAGAGTCAATAATGATTTTGTGTAGGTTTGGAATGTTATCATTGGGTAGCTTCTCCACTCATTTTATTTTATGTTCTTTGTGTAACTGTTACTTATAGCGCTATCGTGCTGATTGCAGCATGAATATAGATTAAAAAGAAAACAAAAAAACATTATTTTATTTAGGGGTATTCTCTTTTTTTAAGTTTATGATCAATGTACATTTCTGTCTCTAACTCTATTTATTTATGATATAATTACGTTTCTTTTGTTTCATAGTTTGTAGATTTTTTTTCCTTTTTTGTAAACGCCATTTTTCTAGCTATTATAAAGT
This sequence comes from Triatoma infestans, assembly GCA_011037195.1. Classification (NCBI taxonomy): domain Eukaryota; kingdom Metazoa; phylum Arthropoda; class Insecta; order Hemiptera; family Reduviidae; genus Triatoma; species Triatoma infestans. Next base: position 18,504 of record JAAEAF010006908.1, read on the forward strand.
TTTTTGTTTTTTATTTTTTTCTCCTATTTTTTTGACGAAGCCAAATATTCAACAATTTGTCGTTAATGCTTTATAATATTATGTAAAACATTTTTTCTTTTTTTCATTAAGACTATTGTTATTATTATTATAGTTGTTGTGTGATTGGTTTCGCAGAGCTGGAAAGCATCAGAGACATTTTGCGTGGTAGCCTGCTTCATTATGTGTTCATCGACCGGTTTCGGGCATTCGCCCATCTTCAGGATGCGTTTGTCAGACAGCGTGATAACACAGACTTGCACAGAGCAAAGTCAGTGTATAAACTGCATTTGCTCTGTGCATGTCTGTGTTATCACACTGTCATTTAGATGATAGAATTGTTTAATAAACTGTACTAGCATATTAAAGGAAACCGTTACCCCATCCCTCCACCAAAAGTATCCTTAAATAAATGTTTCCGAAGAAATGTTTTAAATAAAAGTTGTAGCTCTTTGTATGTGTACTTGATATAGCAAGTTTAAAGAAAATTCTTCGAGCCATTTTTGAGAAAATCGCAAGAAGGTAAAAAAAAAAAAAAAAAATTCAGCAAAATGGTATTTTCAGTTGAGGAGTTATGACAGATAACCTACTGTCGGATCGCATGGTGATATCTAAACGGAATATCAAGTTTGTATTTTCCACGATTTTCCGTTTTTTGAGCTATGCTGTTCACACACAACACACACAAAGACCATTTTCTAAAAACCACTTTTTTGGACTCAGTGGATCTCAAAACGGATATTTCCGGTGAAAACTCAATTTCGAAAATTTGACACGATTATAATACTTCTTCTTACTAGGAGTGAGAGAAAGTAACAATTTTACAATACTCTAATGTTTAACATATCAAATTATACTGTATCATAAAAATTGTTCGGATACAGTACAACGGGGCCACTCTTGAAAATGGCAAGCTAATTGCAGAAACATAGAGTTTTCCTATATTTGACTGCAGTGTATTACTTAGCTCTGTGCATGTCTGTGTTATCGCACGGTCTGGCGAACGGCCGAAACCGGTCGATGACCACAAAATTAAGCAGGCTACCACGGAAAATGTCTCTGATTATTATTATTAGTTAAGTATTCTTGAATATCATGTTATAGACTTAGATTAGATAAATCAACGTTGTAAACAATAATTAGAACCTGAAATAATATTGTAGTCTTGTCTAATATTTGGTTTTTCAGTTATTTATATTTCAATATTTTCTTATCACTTTAAGAGGAGTTATTGCAATTGTGTCGAATTGTCGAAGTTGTGTTTTTATTGGAAATATATCATCTGAGATCTCTTGAGTATGAAAATAATGTTAACGAATGGTGAATTGGTAAATAAAACATATGCCACCCTAGCGAGTGACCTCAATGCGAAAAAGGAAATCATCATGGGGCGCTAATAACCACTGTATTTGATGCGCAACGAAATTAAAGAAAAACATAACACTGAGAGAAAGTCATTTGAGTGTTTCATATCAGATTTTCTTTTTTTTTAGATTAATATCAGTCCTTTGAAAAATATTCAGTACTAATATACTCATATTAGAGAAATAAATGTAATGAAGTTATGTTACATTTGCGCAGTTACATGTTTATGTTTCAAGCACTACATCCAAAACACGAAAACGCCATAAACACAATAACTTTAAACATGAAATACTGTTTAGATAGTTGTAACAAATTGGTTTTACTGAAATATAAATTATACTGAATTAATTTATACGTAGCTAGGGTTAGACAGATTTTATTACATTAATTAATAAATGATGAACAGTGTTTATATAGCTACAAGTGAAGTAAATATAAACAAAGTAGTCAAAGTCCCTGGGTAAAGTGGCTAAAGCATGCTGGTGGTAGGCTCTGTATCTTGAGAATTTCCACCCGGCGCCACAACTCTAGATAATTTTAGCCACAAAGCTAGGGACTTCCTAATCAAATAACAGGAATTATATAAATATTTGACCATGCTGCTCTAATCAAAGGATCTTCTTCTGAGGTGGAAGGGTTGTTTAGTATTATCTGGTTATAGAGGAGGGGGGGATGCAAGAATACGTGACTGTTCTCTCTTACCTTGATCACTTGAATAATCTAGAATGTAATTCAAGAAATTATTTAATCTTACTGCATTCTAATGTTATTTTTCCTTTTGCTTTATTTTATTTTTTCTTTTTTTCTTGTCTTGCCTTTGTTCTTTATAAAGGCACATATACGACGCCCTTGAATTACAGGTAACGGTATATTAATAATACATTCTAAATTTAATTAAATTCAGATTTTTATCTGGTTAGAGATATTCATGATTATTCAGAAATGTCCTAATCTTGGAGTTTTTCATTGCTTTACTTGCCTTTTTCAAAGGCATTTCATTCGTGAGCGTTATCTTTGTTTCCCATACTCCAGCTGACGCGATCCTCCCATTTTCTCCTAAAAATTTAGCGAGCATACTGTCTTTCTATTAGAAATAAATATAGGAAAAATCTCTATGTTTCGGCAATTAGCTTGCCATTTTCAAGAGTGGCCCCGTTATAATCTATCCTAACAATTTTTGGGATACAGTATAATATGATATGTTAAATATTAGAGAATTGTAAAATTATTACTTTCTCTTAATCCTAGTAAGAGGAATTGTATTATAATCGTGTCAAATTTTCGATATCAACTTTTCACCGGAAATATCCGTTTTGATGTCCGCTGAGACCAAAAATGTGGTTTTTAGCAAATGGTGTATGTGTGTGTTGTGTGTGAACAGCATAGCTCAAACATGAAAAACCGTACAAAGTTCAAACCTGATATTCCGTTTAGATATCACCTTGGGATCCGGCAGTAGGTTATCTGTCATAATTCCTCAACCGGAAGTACCACTTTACTAGTTGCTTTTTTTAATTTTTTGCGTTTTTTCTCAGAAATGACTCCAACAATTTTCTTTAAACTTGGTATATTAACTAGACATACAAACAGCTACAACTTTTATTTAGAACATTTCTTCGGGAAAATTGATTTAAGGGTACTTCTAGGGGAGAGGTGGGATTTCGGATTCCTTTATAGAGCTAGTATAGTTTATTACAAAATTCTATCATCTAAATAATATTAATTAAAATTAAATTTTTTGTTGAAATTCCGTGTTTCAAGAAAATTAGTAAACCAGAAGTGTGTTTTTACTGAAGTTTTTATAGTGTTTGTGAGTTTCTCCATAAATACACTGACGAATTTCATTAAATTTTGTATACTAACTATACAGTTTGTCAATTACAATTTTGAAAACTAGATTAAGAGAAAGTTGTGTGAGTGTTTCACACAAGTTTTTTTTTTTTATTATTATTAATATACAAATCAAAAAATATATTTTTTTATATATTATATATTATTGTTGTTGTGGTTGTTGTGATGGTTGGTTCCGCAGAGCTGGAAAGTATCAGAGACATTTTCCGTGGTAGCCTGCTTCATTTTGTGGTCATCGACCGGTTTCGGCCGTTCGCCTATCTCTAGGATGCGTTTGTCAGGCAGAGTGATGACACAGACTTGCACAGAGTAAATCTGTGTTATCACACTGTCTGATAAACGCAACCTGAAGATGGGCGAATGCCCAAAAGCGGTCGATGACCACAAAATGAAGCAGGCTACCACGGAAAATGTCTCTGATATTGTTGTGGTTGGTTGCGCAGAGCTAGAAAGCATAAGAGATATTTTCCGTGACAGCCTGCTTCTTTTTGTGGTTATCGACCGGTTTCGGGCGTTCGCCCATCATCAGGATGCATTTGTCAAACAGTGTGATAACATAGATTTGCACAGAGCAAATTCAAGTGTATAAACTAAATTTGCTCCGTGCAAATCTATGTTACCACACGGTTTGACAAACGCATCCTGATGGTGGACGAACGCCCAGAACCGCTCGATGACCACAAAAAAAAAGCAGGTTATCATGCAAAATATCTCTGATATTATATATTAGTACCAACTTTATTTTGTATTGAAATATTACATTAAAGAATCTAATTTGCAGCAACCAAATTTTCGTTAATAGTTGAGAATGTACTATGATTTTCAAGTTCGTCACTTGTTTTAATATGTAACAATTTCTGTTTTCGTTTTTTAAGAGCTTTTTATTTTGCGATAATGTAAATATTAGTAAATTAGTTTTTATTACTTTCTCTTACTCCTAGTAAGAGGAAGTATTGTAATCGTGTCAAATTTTCGATATCGAGTTTTCACCGGAAATATCCGTTTTGAGGTCCCCTGAGTCCAAAAAAGTGGTTTTTAGCAAATGGTCTGTGTGTGTGTGTGTCCGTGTGTCCGTGTGTGTGTGTGTGTGTGTGTGTATGTATGTATGTGAACAGCATAGCTCAAAAACGAAAAACAGTAGAAAGTTGAAACTTGATATTCCGTTTAGGTATCACTGTGGGATCTGACACTACGTTATCTGTCAAAATTCCTCAACCGGAAGTACCACTTTACTAGTTGGATTTTTTTACTTTTTTGCGATTTTCTCAAAAATGGCTCCGACGATTTTCTTTAAACTTTAAAAATCAACCACACATACAAAGAGCTACAACTTTTATTTGAAACATTTCTCCGGGAAAATGCAGTGAAGGGCACTTTTTGGGGAGGGGTGGGGTTAAGTTTCTATCTAAAGTGCTATTTCAGTTTATTAGACAATTCTGTCATCTAAATAATGTTAATTAGAATTATATATGTTATTGAAATTCCTAGTTTGAAAAAAATCGGATGACCGGAAGTGCAATTACTTTACCACTTTACTAAATGATTTATTCACTTTTTCGCAATTTTCTCAAAAATGGCTCCGATGATTTTTTTTGAAACTTCGTATATAAACTAAACATGCAAAGATCTACAACTTTTATCTAAAACATTTCTCTGGAAAAATTCTTTTAAGGGCACTTTTAGGGGAGGGGTGGGGTTAGATTTTCATCAAAGTGCTATCCTAGTTGATTATACAATTCTATCATCCAAACATAATTAGTTAGAAATAAATAGAAGGCTGAAATTCCGAGTTTCAAGAAAATTAGTAAACCGGAATTGCGCTTTTACTGAACAGTTTTTTCAGTTTTCGACGAATTTCATTAAATTTGGTACACAAAGTATAAAATTTTTCGATTATCATTTTGAGAACTGGAGTAAGAGAAAGTTGTGTGAGTGTTTCACACCAGATTTTTTTTATAATATAAATGTATATATATCTGTTGAATATGTTCCAAATTTTAGATTATTGCTGTTTCTACAGTGGATGCATTGTTTTATTTTATATTGTATTTCCCCTTGTAAAGATCTGTTTTGAAACAAAAGTGGAAGATTCCATTAAAATATTCATTTTAATTTATATATTTATGGGATAAGTCTATTATTTAGTTAAAATTTTTTTATTACTTGCTGAAAAAAAGGTTTTGTAACATTTTTAATGTTACCATGTGTGTCATTTTGGCTCTATTACTTTAACTGTTAAAATGTAGGCTAGATGCTAATAATGTGTAATGTTGAATTTGCCGCAGTGTGACTTTATATATATATTTGAAACCCTGTCTTAGATTCTGGAAACCCTGACTTTTTTTATTCTGTTGAACCGTGATTTAGATAGTTAATAGGTGGCAGAGAGAGAAAAACACAGATGGAAGATATTGTGTAATAAGAGGTTATGTTATGCACTTGGTAAATTGAGGTTATAAATATTTTTTAATTAAATCTATACTTATATTTTTTTTTACTATGCCCATTATACCTAAGATTAGACCGCAAGAGCTATTATTTGCTTGCAGTTATTTGGGGAGTAACGAACCTACGGGTTACCATAGCTCAGTACTCTATGCACTTCATCAGAACAGTACACAATACTGTGATGGATGCCAGAAACATTTTATTTAAAAAATATTATTTCAAGAATATCCTAACATTCAAAAGGGTAACCCAGGTAGAAGAAGTCCAGTTGCAGGAAGAGTTCAAGAACCTTGTTAGCAATTGTCTACCCCTTCTTCTCTCAGGGATAGATTTGAAATAACAATTAGAAGACATTCCTTCAATACAGTTGGTTGTAGACACCGAAGCAGAACACTTGTTTTTCGCGCTCTTGGCATCAGTGCATATTAATAAGTTAATCATTGCTTTGCAAATAACTTGTAGTTATTATTTTAATAGAATATATTTATTGTTAGCAGTGATGACTACTTTCTTATTAGTAATACTTCTCTCTTAAACATATATGCTTATAAGCCCCTTTGATGAGCGCTCGTGCTACACAAGCTACCACAAGACTACAACTCAACACACCAATTACATTTCAATACACTTAAACTATATACACTCTACAGACAAGGACAAACACAGTACACAAACTAGGGTCTCTGTCCCTAGTTAATTGGCGTATGCCAAGGGAGAAGGAAGGGATTAGCTCAGTGGTAGCGCGCTGGAAAGAGGTACTAACTCATTGAGTTTGTATATTGATAGGTATGTCTTAGCTGTGCCCACAAGAGGTATATGTTGCATGAAGTTACTTGGGAACTCGCGACCCCACGAGTTACCACAGCTCAGTTACTCTATTCACTTCGTCAGAACAGTAGGCAATACACTTTAACTACACTTTACAGACAAGGACAAACACAGTACACAAACTAGGGTCTCCGTCCCTAGTTAATTGGCGAAAGCCAAGGGAGAAGGAAGGGATTAGCTCAGTGGTAGCGCGCTGGAATAGCAACGTGGAGATCCCGGGTTCGAATCCAGCATGCTACCCTTAGATTTTCTCTTCCTAGGAGCCTCTACAACTCACTGTACGGTGATGTGCAGTGTTGTCTTTAGCTAGAGAACACTGCTTGGAGAGGCCGGCAGTGCACTGAGAAGGCTCCAGGGGCACAAATAGATCTTTCAGTTCGCAGTGGGATAATCCCCTACAACAATCTACATCTATTCCTAGCATTCATAGCTGATTCTAAATTGGCAATTTTTTTTCAAGTAAACAACATGCAATTAAGGAAAACAAATTTTAAGGCCGAAGCATTGTTTCATATCATTTCTAAATTTTTCCTGGAATTTTCAGAATACAAATTGAAATCAGCCTATATCTTGACGTCTTTCTAATTTTACCAAGTTGGAATACCCAGTTAGATCCGGAGGAGATCAGTTCAAAACTTTTTCAGAAAATTAATAAATTGTAATAATATTCAAATTACAGTTTAAATAATAATAATACTAATTCAATTTCTACAGAAATATGGCTTGTAATTTGAAAACTGCTGATTTTGTGTACATATACGAGCATGTTTATGTAAACTTTTTTTTCATATTATACAATACACGCTTGAAGTAGCGGGTCACAATAAATTAATTTACACTCTATATAAATATATATTTTTTTATTTTAGTACGAGTTTTCATCACAGAATCTTTATTCTAAAAACAAATTTTTCCATATTCTATTGTGGTATGTAAAACAAAAACAAAACAAAACAAAATATAGTTCAAAAAAGCCAACAAAAGAAGGAACAAACACTCTTTGCAGTTTTAATATGTATTCTTCGTTCAACAACATCCACATACAAAGGTATAAATATTATGAATAAATATATATATAATATATAACATATAATGAGTACATATGGATATGTGTTTACATTCAACTCAAAATATTTACATAAGAGCTCATGTAGGAGCCTCAGGCATGATTCCGCCTCTTTTTATATAGACTCAGGAGTCAACAAAGCAACCCGACATAGGCATCACATACGCATACACACACACACACACACACATATATATATATATATATATATAAACCATTATGTGACTAGAATATTACTACAACATATTTTTTATAAAACATTATCTTCTCTCTAATGAATATAGTCTCGTCCTTTCAGAATCCTTCTTATCACATACATACACCTACGTCACTAATATCATGTCTTTATCGGTACCACAGTTGCCCGCAAGGTTTATCTGCTGCATGCAGTTATTTGTGGACCCCACGAGTTACCTTAGCTCTCAGTACTAGAAGCACTTTGTCAGAACAGTACACAATATACTTAAACTGACCCCACGAGGCCAACGGAGCCGGGTAACGACACTATTTGCTGTTATTCAGATGGCTTTAGGCAGGAAGGATCTGGCCTGTCAGGAGCGGGAGCATGGTTGCAGGAGTTGGATAGAGGGAGTTCGGTGGCCTTGGGTGGTTTGGCCACTGTTCTCCAGTCCGAGATGGTGGGCATTATTGAATGGTGTCGCCTTGTGGGGGAGGGGCAGGGAGAGATCAAAGAGGTGCGGATTTTCTCTGATAGTCAGCGCGCACTGAGGGCTTTGAGCAAGCCATGGTGGAGTTCGAAACTAGTGGGAGAATGAAGGAGAAAGCTTAATGCTTTGGCTCGGAGAGGTAAGGTGCGTCTGTATTGGATACCCGGACATGCGGGAATAGAGGGCAATGAGAGGGCGGAGCAGTTGGCTAGGGAGGGATCATCATTACCATTTTGTGGTCCTGAACCAGCCCTTGCCGTCACAAAGAAGTTTCGTGACAAACAGATTAGACTTTGGGAGATGAGAGTCTTGGAGAAATGCTGGGGGGACAAGTAGGGGTGCCTCCAAGCTAAAAGATTTATAAAAGGAATTAAGCAGGGAGTTTCCAAGTACTCCTACCCTTTAGTAGGACAGGTCTGAGGACCTTGGTGGGGGTAGTGACTGGACACCCTTGGGTATCTAGCCACTTGTTTAACATAGGGAGGACGTATAGTCCCATTTGTCAGAACTGCGACGACGGAGTCAGGGAAACGGTGTACCACTACTTATGTCAGTGTCCCCGTTTCGCTGGTACTAGGTTTCGCGTATTTGGGAGGGCACCACTCTCGCAGGATTGCCTGGGCGAGTTGGAGTTCAAGGATATCTTGGGATATTGTAGATTGACCGGTAAGCCACCGGGGGAGACTATTTAAAGGGACATGGGGGGCATCGGGGGGGATAAAAGCCATGTAGGCTTAGGTCCCATGCTATCAGGCATCCGGTAATAATAATAAAGTACATACACTCTACACTTTATAGACAAGGAAACATAGTACATAAACTAGGGTCCCACTATCAATTGACGTAAGCCAAAGAACAAGGCGGAGATTAGCTCAGTGGTAGCAAACTGGTCTAGCAACGTGGAGGTTCCGGGTTCGAATCCAGCATGCTGCACTTAAATTTTTTCTTTCACAGCTCACTACCCGGTGATGGGCAGTGTTGTTACGTAACTTGAAAACTTTGCTCAGAGGCCGGAATTGCACTGAGAAAACCCGATTAGATTAGATTAGATTGGGGAGGGTCATGCCTCATTCCACTGTGACCTTCGTTGAGAGGTCTATTGTGGATTTCCTGGGTTTATAGCACATCCCTCAGCTTTGCCCTCTTAATCAGGCCTAGCAAAGCTGAACGTGGTTCCGTCATGAAGCTCGATGGCTTGAGGAATGCTGGTTGAAGAAACTATGAGAAGGCCCAATGGCCATCTTTCAAGTCGCTGTGCAATAATCCCCAATAGCAATCTAAAATCTAAAGCGGCACTACGTACGGCTATCACTGGTGTCTATGTACTGTGCAGCGGATACCATAGCAATTCCAATGCTCGACAAGTTATCAATTTAAACAACAAGTTCTCTCTTCAACTCTCAAAAACTTATTGTAAAAAACATGATCACATTTTGGAGGCAAAATTACTTTTTAATTAGCATTAAACAAGAACTCACAAGCCTATAAAAAAGTTTTTAATGTGACAACCAGTCTGTAAACAGTGATCAAGGAGTCTTTTTGGACATCTGCCAACGTAGCTACAATTTCTACTTTTTACTTATACCTTGCAAAGTAACGTGAAAATATTAACGGCGAGTAGCAAGCGCATGTAGTGCGATTTTGTTTCTTCAAGTAGAAACATCTTAATATTTCTCATCATTTTCATCATCTAACCTCTAACCAATTTAGATGTCGCATTAGCAGATCCATTAGAGATAACAGACACCAATACTATGATGAAAAGTGGTACTTTGAGATTACTGTGATTCATAAACTTGGTCTCTAGTTATAGCAGTAATACAGGTATATTTCTAACAAAATTAAATTATTTAATTAACATCCTATATAACGAGACTTTAATTGTCAGTCACGTACACTAAGTAGTGGAGGTTGAGTTCTATTTTTAGTAGCTGGATTTTTCTATTTATTTTAAAAGCACTATACTGGCACCATTTACATGTAGGTCCAGTACCGCACTCAATTCGAATGTCATATTCCTGAAAAATTCAAGTCAATATATCTCGGCACTTTCAAGTACACAAAACTGTTTTTGCTGCCTTTATTCAGTATACAACCAATTTTGAAATGTAAACTTTTCATTTTCTTCAACATAATATATCATATTCACTTAAAATTGACGATAGAATAGAATAAAAAAAAAAGATTGCATCATGATCTGATTGGTTGAACAACTTCTTAATTCTAATTTTCATGTTATCTATATAAAAAAATTAAAACAAAAGTTGCAAAAAAAAAAATTGAATCAAATTTGGAGCCTATAGACTACTATCAAAGACAAGGGTAACTATGCATGATGCAGTTAACGTGTTTAAAAAAAATAAAAATAAAAAACTTGCACTGACTGGTAAAATAGAAGAATATTTTTCCGAAGAGATTGCTGGTAAAAATAGAAAATAGAAAATTATTACGAACGATGGAGGGACAAGAATAATGGAAATTAATTGTGATTGTGAGAAAAGCCAAAGATTAATAGAAGTAAGAGAGGTCAAGAATATCTAATTTAAGATATCCGAAAATAATGGACTACAAAAAAAAAAAAAAGCTACTAGCTTGATTTCTACTATCAGCAAAAAAACGTGCGAAAGAAATCACTTGACTAAGGTAAAGTTCAATTAATTTTTAAATACCGAAAAGTTTTAAACTTCTGCAAAAAAAAAAACTATAAATATACCAACTGAACCATTATTAAGTAATAAACGTCACGTTATGAAGAGAGAGTAAATTAGGTGAACATTAATTTAATAATAAAAATAAGAAAACATATATTTCTTTTACTTATATATTACTTGATGTTTACTGTAATTATTTTAGCAAAGAGAACAACTAATGGCAATCAACTAATGTTTGAAAATGGTGGTATATAAATACCGTGACCCTGTGGCCCAACCAGCCGCCGTCACTTCAATTATCGACTACTTCAAGTCAAGAGGGAGCGGAACATTTTAACAACAGTCTATCTGTAATAGTTTTTAATGCGCCAAAACTCTAGTTAAGAAACAGATTTCGTGACTAACACGTTAAATATGTTCTACTCACGGCACTATTTCAATGATATATATTTTAGTGAAGAATTAATATCATTTGTATTTATTATTGTATTTTAGAATAGCTTAATTAAAATAAACTATAAAATAAAACTTGCTAGAAAGTTCTGTGTTAAATTTTTTATCTTGAATGAATGAATGAATAACTTCTCTTATTAAATAAAAGGAAATTTCCTTATTTTTAATATTGTTTTATTTATTTTTTTACAAGCATGAAAATAATAAGTGTTTCACCTGTAAAACTGAATATAATTTGGTACAGATTAGTACACATATATGAAAATTCATTGTAGTTTGCATTAGAAATAGATCAAGTTTTTCAGTTACGGCTGAATTTTCCTTCCCATGCATGTGATTGGTTCTTGGTTAGTCTAAGTTTCGCTGACCACTGTCCCTTCTTACACTATTGCAGCCTTGTTTTACTCCGGTACCCTTATTATTTGTATTTATTAAAAATAATAATAATAATTAATAGTATTTAAGAGCCCAACACGGCTGCAACTTTGGCCAGGGAGATGCGAGTTAGACCTCGACATTCAATAGGAAAATTAAGCCATGCCCATGTAGTGGAACGAAGAAATAAAAGAAAATAATAGTTTTGAAAAATAGTTTAGAATATTTTATAGCATCAAAAATACAATGTTGTTAATATTTTAAATGTATCTTAGTGCAGTGAAAAGAGTCAGGTACTGTAATTTGAGGTCATTGCTATTAGGGAAACAAAGGCACAAAAATCCGTTAAATTAATACAATGCTACTTGGCCAACTTTTTTGTTAGAGAGAGCATTTCTTCAGGACAGTCTTGCCTTCTGCTTTCAAACAAGACAGTCTGCATTCTGCTTTCAAAGCCAGAACACTTGCTTGAGGAATCATTCTTTAAAAAATCAGTGGCAGTTTTACAATATAGTAATAAGTTTATAAATTCTTGCAAATAACTTGTAGTTATTATTTTAACAGAATATATTTATTGTTAGCAGTGGTGACTACTTTCTTATTACTAATACTTCACTCTCTTAAACGTATATAATTACAACCCCTTTTACTATACCGCTCACGCCACAAGCTACCAGCACACAACCACACAACATCACCAATTACATTTCACCCACTAAGTCCTTCTATTTACGTGCAAAATGAAAAAAATAAGTTATACCTTGTCGCTCTACTGCTTATTCTATAACAGTTCACTCTGATTCTTGCAAGCGTTAGTCTACTAATCAAGTCAACACTATTCTGAAGAAACCTTTCGCAATATATGGTAAGCAATAGTTCCCCTAACGTTTATCATCGCTAACTGTTTGTTCCTTTAACGTCGAGAAAAGCAGAGACCTACATCCGTACTTTTTTTTTTTAGTAATGTTAGAAAAGATTTGAAAGCAAGGATTTAAACAGGAAAGCAAAAAAAAATTATTAAATATAGGAGAGAAAACAAAAAAAAATGGCCCAAATTTTAACTGAAGCAGACAGTTTGAGTAAGATGTATTCAAGGGAAGGGATTAGTTCAGTGGTAGTGCGCTGGACTAGCAATGCGGCGGTCCCGGGTTCGAGTCCTGCTGCTGCCCTTAGATTTTTTCTTCCTAGGAGCCTCTTACAGCTCACTGTCCGGTGATGGACAGTGTTGTCTGTAACGAGAGAACACTGTCCGGAGGCCGGCAGTGCACTGAAAAGGCTCCGAACTTTGGGGTAGCTATATGGGCCCTGAAGGGCTTTGGATAGCATAGGGGCTTGGTCCCTCCCCACAGACAATAAAAAAAAAAGAAAAAAAAAGATGTATTGAGCTAATTTTTTTAATGTGATGAATCTACGAACACTGTGACATAAATTAAGAATTAACATTAGAATGAATTAATATAAGAACTGAATTTGGCGTAAAAATTCGAAATGGAAAGGCATTAGGTTTTGGTATTATATCTATATTTACAATATTATAATATAAAAAGGTGTATTATTGCAAGTGTTACGCACCAGTCAATATAATATCATCATGACATCACTGACATTAGTGATGCTGATGGACATTTAATTCACTTGGAAGGTCCGATGTATATGCCCACATCATTGACAATATTCTAATAATATACGAACCAGAAATATAAGTTCAATATATTGTTGTAAAATATTATTTTTTTGAACTTCATATAAACTTCCAAGAGCTTCATTTCCAAGCAATTTT